>JAGKTI010001696.1:49118-63940 GCA_018397915.1 Birgus latro
ATGAGGGGGGGGGGAGCACATACATAATATTTCTCGTTTCAAACAGCTTTCGTAAACATTAATAATGGGAGACATAAAAGATGGATTGGGGACTGGAAATGTGGAGAGAAAAATGTGTGGAAAAGGGTTGAGAGTAATTGATTTGGAAGGGTTAGAAGATTGAGCAGGCAGTGGTTGGAGATGAGAATAATTTTCGTCAATTGGGTGAAAGCTAGGACAAGACATTAATTACTAGAGAGGATGACGACAGCAATTATTGCTTGGGAGAAAGTGAGAAGAAGCATGAAATGGTTAGTTAGACAAGAGGACTATGACAAATGATTGAAAATAAAAGGGAAAGAAAGGAAGGATGGATTGGTTACATGGAAGAGGATAATGATTCAAGAATGACTGTTTAAGATGAAGTGTATTTTGAAGAGGATAATGACTCGGTTATGATTAGGAAAAAGTGAGAGGAAGGATGGATTAGTTAGGTAGACAAAGGGATTATAAGATGATTGTGTGGGAGAAAGTGAAAGGAGGGATAGATTGGTTAGATGGAAGAGATGATAATGTCTCAAGAATAATTGTTTAAGGATAGACTGAAGAGAGGATAATGACTCGGTTTAAATTCGGGGAAAGGAGAGCGATGATGGATTGTTTAGATGAAGGAGGCAGTTCCGTAAGAATTAGTTGACCATAATATTGAGGCAATGAGTAATTTGAATGGTAGGTAGGTGTCTTTAGTGAGGAGAGAAGGAATTTAATAATAGAATGAGTAGATTTTATTTCAGGAAGACTTTATTGACAAGCTAGGAGACTGGCTGGAGCATGATTAATTTGAGGTAATAAGTAATTTGGTGCCTGTGTGTGCTGAAACTAAGTGCAAGTAAATGTAAATATAGTATAAATCAATATGAATGCAGTGTTTAAAAAAGGTGCCCGTAATTGTGCAGCAAGTTTAGCTTCCATGTGCCGAATTTCAATACTGACCAGAAATGTAGAAAATATTCAAGTATTAAGTGTAAATAAAGGTGAGTTACTGTCAGTGTAAATATAGTGAAAGAAAGGAACCCGTGTGCAAGATAAAGTTGATTTATTGGTGCTTCTGCATAAAAATTTAGTGTTGCATTAGCTCCAGCTGAAAGTAATCATTAATGTAAAATTTATGCTCTGGCTAGAAATAGAAAATCGCTAAAAGTGAAAGTTTTACAGCGAATATGGGAAGAAAATAAGCTATAGTGCAAGTCCTTTAAATAAACTTGTGAGACGAAGTGCATGATCAGGGATTTGGCACCCCTTTTTAACATGACAGCGTTCTGATTGACTATCGGATGTATGTGAAGCTACAGATAGTTGTGAAAGTTTTTTTTTGGCGTATCAGATAAAGCCAAGATTCAGGGGGGTTGAATGATGATTGAATGAAAGCGTAGCCCATTGGATTAGGCAGACTTGGGCTATCTGGACTTTGTTACTCTTCTTCCTTCTCTAGGGTGGGAAAGAAGATCCAGATGATGATGATGATGATGTGTAGTTTCCATGTGCAGAGTGTGAACATCGACCAAAAATGCAGAAAATACGTTCGCATTATGTGTTAATAAAAGAGAGTTACTGTCAGTGTAACTATATTGAAGGAAAGGAGTGAACCCTCCTCAGTAAAAATAAGTTGAAGCATAGGTGCTTGTGTATGGAAATAGTGTTGCGTTACCTTAAGCCAAAAGGTAAACATTAAAGTGAAAATTATGCTAAATAATGCTAGAAAAAAAATTGTTGAAGTGAAACTTACATTCCATAAGGCTAGAATATAAGCTAAAGTATGTCTTTATTAAGTAAACTTAGAATATAAGGTGAAATTGAAGGCATGAAAATGCCAGTGTTCCACTTATGTTGAAATAAGCGCAAAGAAGGTGCGTCTGTGAGGAAATTCAGTGATATGCAGGGGGAAAAAACTGAAAGTACCAATGAGTGTTTGGGAGGGGGATGAATACGATGAAAATGCAGTTATCTTTGTGATACGGATAGTGTAGATACATTAAGGAAACATTAAGCCTTCAGTATATGAATATTTGCTGTTACTACGGCAGTTAACGGTCGTTGATAAATATATCCGCTTAAGTAAAAAAAAAAAAAAAAGAAACCATGGCTAATAAGAGTGGGAAAGAGAGACTGGCTCGAAAGAGAGTGCTAGAAGAAAAATACCTGAAGGTAAGAGATGGATTGGCAACTGGGGATCTGGAGAGGAGTTGGGAAAGTATTGTGGTGGTGAACTGAAAGGGTTAGTAAGGAGAGAGAAAGAGAAAGGTATATGTGGAAGATAGGACAGTGCTAGGGAGTATTTGGGGTGTAAGAGATCAGATTAAGCACAGATGGATTAGGAGGAAGATTAATTTTGTATTGAACTGTTGAAAGCTATAACAAAACAAGTTTACTGAGAGCGTGACTATCAATTCCCGGAGCCTTAATCCCGTAAGGGTTGGCCACAAGCAAATCGCCTCCATGTCGCCCTGTACCCCGCCATTTCAATGCCCTGCTCCCAGCTCACACCTCCATCTCATATACCTCCACTCATCCTTGCCCCCCCTCCCCCCCTCATAGACACTCCATCCTCTCCACATGGCCAAACCACCTCAGTGTGTTTATCCTAAAGCTTCCTGTCACATCCACATCCACACCACAACTCTACTTCACTTTCTCATTTGTCAGTCTGTCTGTGCATGTGACTCCACATGCTCCTCTCAGATAACTCATTTCCACTGCTCTCACTCTTGACTTATGACCCCCCAACAAGGTCCAAGCTTCACTTCCATGTGTTAGAGTTCATACCACAATCCTGTCATGTAGTAACTTTCACTTCCACTTTCACTTCCCTGTTTCTTATCACTGCTGTCAAGGATCCAGCAGCCTTTCTTGTACTCTTTCAAGCACTTCACGCTCTTACTTCCATCCGTATTCATCACATTACCCAAGTACTTAAATGTACTCACATTTTCCATTTCCTCCTCATCTCATCTCACTGTTCAATCAATAACTTCCCTTCTCTTGAAGACCATAACTTTATTCTTCCCTACATTAACCTTTAGATTCCGTTTCTTACGCAATCTCCCAAACTCTTCCACCAAGCGTTGCAGCTCCCCTTCGTTTTCACTTAACAACACAATATCATCTGCAAACAACAGTACAGGGAGTTTCCAAACACTGCCCTCTCTCACTAGGGCCGCTCCAGCATCCACTACCCTTCCTTCTATCTCTTTTATAACCCCATCTATATACAGACTGAACAACCACGGAGACATGACACATCCTTGCTTCGATCCAACTTTGAAATAGAAAAATCCACTCAGTTCACTATCCACACGCACTGTAGCCTCAGCACACTCATACATACTCTTCATGGCTTTCAACAACTTCCCATCTACTCCATAATTATATTCTTAATAGATTCCACAGTTCTTGTCTTTCCACCCTGTCATATGTGTTCCTTAATTCCATGAAGGCCACATACAACTTCTTTTCCTTCTCTAGAAACTTTTCTACTAAAGATCTAAGAATGATTATCTGATCTACACAACCTCTTCCCTACCGAAAACCTCCCTGTTCTTCTCCAACCAATTCTTCTGTTATTTCCTTAACTCTGCCAGTAAGTATCGTACCATATACTTTTCCTATTACACCAAGAAGACTAATGCTCCTATGATTACCACACACTTCGTTTTCCCCTTTTCCTTTGTACAGGGGAATAATTATACCTGACTTCCAATCCTCGCACTCTACATTCCTCCCAGGCCAATCTGCACATCTTCCACATCCACTTTACTAGTATCTCTCCCCCATGCTTCAGCATTTCACCACACTCCATCTGTTCCTAAGGCTTTCCCCATTTTAACTTTCTTAATTGCTTCCATAACTTCCATCCTACTGATTTCTTCCTCTCTTCTCACATCCCTCCTCCCAGTAGTTCCCTAGCCACTTACACTCGCAGTACTTTCATTTTCTGTGTTTAACAATTCCTTAACGGGTGTTCTTCATTTGCTCACTTTTTCACCCTTCTCCACTAGCAATCTACCATTTTTATCTTTCACTCCCCAGCTAACTTCATTGGCACCCTGTCTAACTCTCCTTACCTCTTTTCAGGACATTTTCTTACATTCCCTCCACCTTACACTCAAATTCCTTCCAAATTCCTCATCCACTCTCTTCTTACTCTCTTATTAATCTTTTCACCTCTCTTCCGCTCTACATTTAACTCTTTTTCGTCTCATATTGTTCCTTGCCCCTGTTTCTCATCCACTCACTATATGCTTTCTTGTTTTGTGCCACAGCCTCTCTCACCTCTTCATTCCACCATACTGTTCCCTGCACCCCTTTTCGTCTTCTCTTCACCCCACACGCCACCTCACATGGTGCACATATTTCTTCTGTGAATATCTTGCACACACTTTCCACATCTCCCATCTGCCTCAATCCATATTTACTCAATCGTTCCTCCCGTTCCCTCTTGTATTCTGCTTTTTTTTTTTTTTTTTTTTTTTTTTTTTTTTTCCACACTCCTTGTATGAACTACTTCCTCCTTTCCTTCCCTTCTTCTATTTCTCCATATCATTTTGACTTTTATTACACCAAGTGGTGGTCAGAAAGTCCACTCCCCCAACCTCTATATACTCTTGCATCCACTACACACCTTCTCATCCTTTCATCCACACACATATAATCAGTCATTGCCTTCCGTTCATTCAGAGTGACAATAAAGGAATTATTATTTTGATGAAATTGAGAGGAATGATGGATTACTGGGTGGAAGAGAAGAGAGGATGACTCAAGAATGATTGTTTGGGATTATGCGAAAGGAATGATGGTTGGATGGATGATAGAAAGGGTACTGATGTAGGAATGAATGTCTGGGAGTAAGTGACAGGATTTATGTTAGATGGATGCAGGGTAATGACTCGGGAGTGACTGGGAGTAAATGAGAGAGAGGATGTGTTGGTTAGATGGAGAAGATGAATGATTGTTTGGTAGAACGTGAGAGGAATAGTAAATTATATTAGTTAAGTAGAAGGGAGGATAATGACAATAAGGTTTGGGAAAATGTGGAAGAAGAATCTGTAAGAGTTGGTTGAAGAAAAATTGAGGCAATATGTGATTAGAATGTATTGAAAGGTAGGCGAGTTTGTCCTGAGTGAGGATAGGAAAGTAATTGGTTAGCAGAGAATGTAAATTTTATTTCACGAAGAGATACTAAATTGCTTGGTTAGGAGATAGGATGGAGAATGGTTAACTGGAATTGAATAAGTGGCTGATAAAGATTGGTTCGGAGATAGAGAGCTGAAGGCTGAGGAGTGCCCCTCATCAGGGTCCAAAACCAAGGTAGAAGGGGATGGACTGGGTTTGGGTGGTGCTGCTGTGGGGTGAAAGTTCTCGGGTTGGGGATCAGCAGGTTGGAGTGGGTTCTCGATTGTCCGCTTGAGTGTTAGGGGTCGTTCTGAGTACCGTGTAACAGTTAGGGATAAACGGAAAAGGTTTGACTTTGACCCCGTGGAACCTGCGAGGTGGAAACCCTCTTGGTTGCTCACTCCATTTTCCTGCTGTGATCTACCCTGAACTGAACTATCAGTTGTTCTACCCTTCTTCTTTGGGTGTATCCCATAGTAGAGTCCCAGTCTTTTTCCCCACTACTTCGGGTTTATCCTGAAGTAGACCCCTGTGCTTCAGGTTTACGCTGAATAATAGTTCCCTCAGCAGATTCAATGATAACTGTTTAGTGGAGAGAAATAAATTTATTTTGTCTTAATACAGGAAGGTATGGAAAGTGGAGATAATGGGCTGAGAGAGGAATTATTGGTTGGTTGAGAAAATAATCGAGCGAGATAACTGGAAGATATAGTCATGAAAAAAGAGAGAAAGGGTATGGAAAGTAAAAAAATTTTGATTGAGAGAGGAATTCTGGAAGGTAGGGTCATGTGAGACGACTGGCAAAAGATAAGTATGGAGGGAGAGGAGTGATTGGTTGGTTGGGAGAATAATTGAGCAAGAGAACTGGAAGATATAGGTATGAAAAAAGAGGGTGAGGGTATGGAAAGTAAAATTGCTTGACTGGGAGAGGAATACTGGAAGGTAGGGTCATGTGAGATGATTGGCAAATGATTAGTCTGGAAGGAGAGTGATTGAAAGGAACATTTTTGACGATGAGTGAATTCTGAAGTAATTAGTAGGTAGACAGTGAGAAAAATTGGTTGTTGGTGAAGTAAAGAAGACTGGGGGAGAGTAGCGATCAGGTAAGTGAGATTGGAAGCTACGGTGAAATGAGGACTGTGCAAGATGTGGTTAGGACAGATTGGACTGGGACAAAGTTAGTGTGTGTTGATACAGGATTATAAAATTAAGCGGAAGTGGCGTATTGGATGCAAATCTCGTGAGATAACAGATTTTGAAATTAAATGAACATAGAGAATGAAAGTAATGTGAGTGTAAGTGGCTGGGGAATGGCTGGGAGATGGAGGGATGTGTGAGAAGAGGAGGAACTCATTGGGTGAAAGTTGTGGAAACAATGAAGAAAGTTAAAATGGTGAAAGCCCCAGGAATTCATGGAGTGTGTGGTGAAATGCTGAAGCATGAGGGAGAGATAGTAGTAGAGTGGATGTGGAAGATGTGCAGATTTGCCTGTGAGGAAGGTAAAGTCTTGGAGGATTAGAAGTCAGGTATAATTATTCCCCAGTACATAGAAAAAGGGAAAAAGAAGTATGTGGTAATCAACGAGGCATTTGTCTTAGTGTAATGGGAAAAATATATGGTAGGATCTTTATTGGCACCATTAGAAAAGTAACAGAGGAATTAGTTGGGGAAGAACAGGGAGGTTTTAGGAAGAGAAAAGGTTTTGTAGATCAGATATTCATTCTTAGATCCTTAGTGGAAAAGTTTCTAGAGAAGGGAAAGAAGTATGCAGCCTTCATGGATTTGGAGAAAGCATATGACATGGTGGATGGTCAGGGATTATGGATATTATTAAGAATTTATAGAGTAGATGGGAAGTTGTTGAATGCCATGAAGAGTATCTATGAGGGTGCTACGGCTGCAGTGCGTGACATGAACTGAGTGAATTTTTCCATTTGAAGGTTGAATTGAAACAAGGATGTCTCCATGGTTGTTCACTTTGTATATGGATGGGGTTATAAAAGAGATACAAGGTCTGGCAGTGGATGTCGGAGTGGCCCTAGTTAGAGAGGGCAGTGTAAATTCCCTGTATTGTTGTTTGCAGATGATACTGGTTGTTGAGTGAGGACGATGGGGAGCTGCAAGGTTTGGTAGATGAGTTTGGGACTGTGTAAGAAATGGAATCTAAAGGTGAATGTAGGGAATAGTAAAGTGATGGTCTTCGAGAGATGTGAAGTCAGTGAATGATCAGTGAGATTGGATGGGGAGGATATGGATAATGTGAGTGCATTTAAGTACTTGGGTAGTGTGATGAGTAAGGATGGATGTCTGGAGGGTGAAGTGCTTGAAAGGGTGCAGCAGGAAAGAAAGGTTGCTGCTTCCTTGAAAGCAGCGATAAGAAACAGGGATGTGAGCATGGAAATGAAAAAGCTGCTTCATGACAGTATTGTGATACCATCTGTAACATATGGGAGTGAAGCTTGGATCTTGTTGAAGGGACAGAAGTCAAGAGTGAGAGCAGTGGAAATGAGTTATTTGAGAGAAGCATGTGGAGGCACATGGAGAGACAGACTGACAAATGAGAAAGTGAAGGAGCGTTGTGGTGTGGATGTGGGTGTGATAGGAAGTGTTAGGGGAAACACATTAAGGTCGTATGGGCATGTAGAGAGGATGGAGAGTGAGAGACTGACGAGGAGATTGAATGTTAGTGAGGTGGAGGGGGGTTGAGGGAGGGGGAAGCCAAGGATGAGATGGAGGGATGGAGTGGAGAGCTATATGAGAGAGGGGGGGGGTATGAGCTGGGAACAGGGCAGTGAAATGTCTGGAAACAGCGCGACATGGAGACGATTTGTTTGTGGCCACCCCGTGCGGGGTTAAGGCATCTGGCAATAGATAGATACATAATGGCTTCAACATGCTTTCATGTGTCGGCCTTGGTCACTTAATGGCGACTCTCCACGATGTAGGGTCTCTGGGAGCCTCCCGGCTCATTTCTTTATCCCTGAGGTCATACTCTGTGCCTTGTCCCCAGTCTTTCTCCCTCTGCCTCTTAGAACACTGTCCCCTACGTTCACACTTTTCGCTTTCCGCACCCGATTGTCATCCTTCATCCTCTCCACATGCCAAAGCCATCTCAATCTATCCCTATTTATCACAATACTAATACATTCCAGTCTCATCCTTCCTCTCAGCTCGTCAATCCAATACCTAGCCCCCCAGGTCTCATATTCAGAGACTACTCATCCATTTAATCATTGTCATTTCTGTACGTTTGAGCCTCCAAATATCCTCATCCTTTATTGCCCAGGTCTCATTTCCAGACAGCATTAGGCTACAGTCCTAGCACAGGCTCCATACAATGATCCTTGGGCATAAAGGGAGACCCCTGTCAGTATCAGGAGAGTGAACATCTTGCTGAACCTCCTCCAACCACTTCTCACGCTAGCCACAGAGCTACTTCTAACCTTACGTCCAGTACGTAACATGTCTCCCAAATAACAAAACTCTTACACTAAAGAGACTCCCCATCAAGATCAATCCTTTCCTTTCGCACGTGACATTTCTAGGCGCTCTCTCCAACACACTGCACATGAAATCAGCATTTTATCGTAGTCTACCCTTAACACTACATATTTTATGCACCCACTTATCCCAAATGCTGCACAAGGTCGAGTTACATAATTATAGAAAATAAGTGTAAATCAATATAAACAGTGTAAGAAAGGAGCCGGTTGTGGTGTAATAAGTGTATATTTGGTGCCTGTGTGTGCTGAGAGTGAGTGCAGATAGATGTAGGGTGAGGAGACTGTAGCACCAGTCGAGCAGGGCAGTACTCCCAGGGAGGATGGAAAGCTGATGACAGGGAGAGCTGGAGCTCCCGTTTCATCAGCCCTCAGGACTTGTTCCTGACCATCCTCCTTTGCTGAACTTTTTCAGTGTCTCAGTTACACAGAGAGTAGACCAGCATGCTCTCCAATACAAGTTTCTCTAACTGTCAACACCAAACTACATACACGCTACACACTACACTTCCTTTTCAAAATTTTCAAAATGGCACATAAAAATCATGCCTCGGAGTCCCCAGGGGGGGGGACCATAAATGCCCCCACCATCCGCCCCTCTCCCGGTGACGACTCAAGGAGCTGCCTGGAACCACTGTCTGACTCACTCCTTCTTCATTTCTGTAACATTCGCGGCCTTTCCTCTAACTTTCACGCTGTCGAGCACCACCTCTTCTCCTCTAAACCTCACCTTCTCTTTCTCACTGAGACTCAGCTGTCTGAGGCAACTGACAGCAAACCCTTTTCTGTATCTTCCTACTTTCTCTATTCTCGTTTCAAAGCCAAAGGTGGCTGTTGCGTGTACGTACGCAACGATCTATCTTGCTCTCGTGTTCCTGAACTTGATTCTTCTGAATTCTCTGCTCTCTGGCTTCGGCTTTCCTGTCATTCTCTGACTAAATATATCTGTGCTGTTTACTTATCTCCTAATTCTACTGACTATCAAAAATTCTTTGACTATCTTACTTCTACGATGGAACACATTCTATCCATTTCTCCTTTCTCTGAAATCTCCATTCTAGGAGATTTCAATGTTCACCACCACCTTTGGCTCTCCTCTCCTTTAACTGATTCACCTGGTGAACAAGCCTACATCTTTTCTATCCTTAATGACCTAGAGCAGCTTGTACAGCACCCTACCCGTATCCCTGACCGCCTTGGAGAGAGTTCCAACATACTTGGCCTTTTCCTGGCAGCTGGTCCTTCTGCTTGCACTGTTCGTCTTTTCTCTCCGTTGGGCTCCTCCGATCACGGTCTTGTTGCCTTGGCGTGTCCAATCGCTCCGGTGCGGCCTGTGGACCCTCTGGGGAGGCGCCGCCTGTGGCGCTTTGGAGCTGCGGGTTGGGGGGCCTCGGGCGGTGCTTCTTTGGTTTTCCATGGAGTGGTTGTTGCTTCCGTGGCCGGGAGCCGTCTGGGTGTGCCTTGCGCGTTGCGGAGGTTGTTCTCTCGGGCGTGGGAGCATGCATTCCTTTCTCATGTCCTCTGACTGGTGCGGGAGGGCCTTGGTTTGGTCACGCTTGTTCTGGTGCTGTCCGCAACGGGGAGGGGGCCTGTGGGGGGTGCCGGAGCCGGCCCACCCCTGAGTCGCACCTTTTATGTGTTTCTGCCCGGAATCGTGCTGGGTCTGTTCTTCGCTCTGCTAGGGGCAATTTTGTCCGTGCTGGGTGTTCCCGGCTCTCCGACTCGAGCTCTTCTCGCTCCTTCTGGCGCCTTGCCAGGGGCCTTTCTGGCAGCTTTGCCTCATCGTCCTTCCCTCCTCTTTTCTGCTCTGGTGGCTCTGTGGCTGTTTCTTCTGCTGATGGGGCGGATCTGTTTGCTCGGGCTTTCTCCTCCGGTTCCGCCTTGGACGGTTCCGGTGCTGTTCCTCCATCGCTTCCCCCCTCTGACTTCCTATTGTCTGACGTTGGGATTTCTTCAGCTGATGTGTTCTCTGCCATTGCTGGCCTCGGTGCTGGGGGGGCATGCGGTCCTGATGGAGTCCCTCCTGTTGTCCTCAAAAACTGTGCTTCTGTGCTTACACCCTGCCTAGGTAAACTCTTTCGCCTTTGTCTCTCAACTTGTACCTTTCCTTCTTGCTGGAAGTTTGCTCTCATTCAGCCAGTCCCAAAGAAGGGTGACCATTCCCAACCCTCTAACTATCGTCCAATTGCTTTAACATCCTGCGTATCAAAAGTTTTCGAGTCAATTCTTAACAGAAAAATTTTAAAGCACCTTTCCTGTCACAGCCTTCTTTCTGATCGTCAGTATGGGTTCCGTCAGGGACGCTCCACTGGCGATCTTCTCACCTGCCTTTCAGACTCTTGGTCATCCTCCCTTCGGGACTTTGGCGAAAGCTTTGTTATTGCACTTGACATCTCAAAGGCTTTCGATCGAGTCTGGCATAAATCTTTAATTTCCAAACTGCCCTCCTACGGTTTCTATCCTTCTATCAGTGCCTTCATCTCTAGCTTCCTTTCTGGTCGTTCTATAGCTGCTGTTGTAGACGGCCATCGTTCCTCTCCTAGACCTATCAACAGTGGTGTTCCTCAGGGTTCTGTCCTATCACCTACTCTCTTCCTTTTATTCATCAATGACCTTCTAAGCTGTACATCTAACCCTATCCACTCATATGCTGATGATTCCACCCTTCACCTTTCCATTCGGTTCCCGCAACGTCCATCTCAGCAGTTGCTTCAACAAAAGAGGGATGAGGCTATGGCACACCTAATGTCTGATTTGGCTCGTATCTCTGACTGGGGTAAAAATAATCTTGTTATTTTCAATGCATCAAAAACTCAGTTTTTACACTTATCAACCCGACAAAATCTTCCTCAGGATTACCCACTAATGTTTAATAATGAACAGTTATGTCCTGCATCATCCTTGAACATGCTTGGGGTTTCATTCTCTCAGGATTTGTCTTGGAAAGAACATATTACATCTCTTGTGAAATCTGCTTCCAAGAGATTAGGTGTGCTAAGCCGATTCCGTACTTTCTTTACCCCTGCACAGTTGTTGACCTTGTACACGGGTTTTATTCGCCCGTGTATGGAGTACAACTCTCATGTGTGGGGAGGCTCTCCACATGCAGCTCTTCTCAATAGGGTGGAGTCAAAGGCTTTTCGTCTCATTAACTCTCCTCCTCTTACTGATTCCCTTCAACCATTGTCTCTTCGCCGCGCTGTTGCATCTTTATCTCTCTTCTATCGCTACTTCAATGGTCACTGTTCCTCTGAACTGTCTGCTTGCATCCCTCCACCTCTACGACGGGCACGTAGTACCCGTCTAGCAACAAACTCTCATCCCTTTTCTGTCCAACTCTCTAATGCAAGAGTTAACCGTTACTCCCAGTCTTTTATTTATGCAACTGGTCAACTCTGGAACTGTCTTCCTATGTCTGTATTTCCTACTTCCTATGATCTCCAGTCTTTCAAACTCAGTGTGTCCAGGCATCTCGAATTGAACGGATCTTGAATTTGGCTCTCTTTTGTACTGTTTTTGTTTTTTCTTGGAAGGAACAGTATGCAGGCCCGTGGCCTTTGGTTCCTTCTTCCATGCATTAAAAAAAACAAAAAAAAAAAAAAAAAAAACGAGTATAAATTAATACAAATAGTGTTTTACAAATGTGCCCCTAATTGTGCAGCAAGTTTAGCTTCCATGTGCAGAACCTGAACATTGACCAGAAGTGCAGAAAATATTTAAGCACAAAGTGTAAATAAAGGCGATTTACTGTCATTGTAAATATAGTGAAAGAAAGAACCCATGTGCAAAATAAAGTTGATTTATAGGTGCTTCTGCATAAAAATTTAGTGTTGCGTTAGCTCCGGCTGAAAGTAAACATTAATGTAAAAAAAAAAAAAAACGCTAAAAGTGAAAGATTTACAGTGAATATGACAATAAAATAAGCTGAAGTGCAAGTCCTTCTTTAAATAAACTTTTGAGAAGTGCATGATCAGAGATTTGGCACCCCTTTTTAACATGACTGCGTTTTGATTTACTATCGGATATGTTTATATGAAGCTATAGATAGTGGTGATAATTTTTTTGGCATATCAGGTAGAGCCAGAATTCCGGGGGCTTGAATGATGAGTGAATGAAAGCATAGCCTATTGGATTAGGCAGACTTGGGCTATCTGGATTTTGCTACTCTTCACCCTGCTCTAGGGTGGGATAGGAGGTCCAGATGATTATGTGTAGTTTCCATGTGCAGAACCTGGACATCGACCAAAAATGCAGAAAATACGTACTAATTTAGTGTAAATAAAGGAGAGTTATTGTCAGTGTAACTATAGTGAAGGAAAAGAGTGGACCCTCATGTGCAAAAATAAGTTGAAGTATAGGTGCTTGTGTATGAAAACAGTGTTGCATTACCTCAAGCAAAATCGTAAGCATTAAATTGAAAATTATACTAAATAATGCTGGGAAAAAAAATTGTTAAAGTGAAACTGTTACATTCCATAAGGCTAGAAAATAAGCTAAAGTGTGTCTGAAGTAAACTTAGAAAATAAGGTAAAATTGAAGGCATGAAAATGCCAGATTTTCACTTATGTTGAAGTAAGCGCAAAGACGGTGCTTCTGTGAGGAAATTCATTGATATGCAGGGGGGGCTGGGGGGATATGAAAATAGCAATGAGTGTGAGGGAGTGGGATGAATGCGATGAAAATGCAGTTAACTTTGTGGTACGGATGGTGTAGATACATTACAGGAAAAATTAAGCCTTCAGTATATGAATATTTGCTGTTACTACGCCAAGTAATGCTCGTTGATAAATATATTCGCTTAAGTAAACAAAAAAAGAAACCAAGGCTAATAAGAGTGGGAGGAGAAACTGGCTCGAATGAGAATACACTAGAAGAAAAAATACCTGAAGGTGAAGGTAAGAGATGGATTGTCAACTAGAAATTTGAGGAGGAGTTGGGAAAGTATTGTGGTGTTGAACTGAAATGATTAGTAAAGAAAGAGAGAAAGGTATATGTGGAAGAAAGGATAGTGCTAGGGGGTATTTGGGAGGTAAGAGATAAGATTGAGCACAGATGGATTGGGAGCGAGATTAATTTTGTACTGAATGGTTGAGAGCTAGGACAAAAGTTAGCTAAGAGAGTGACTATCTGTGTCTGTCAATTTCAAGACGCCTTAATCCCACAAACAAATCGCCTCCTTGTCGCCCTGTCCTCAGCCATTTCATTGCCCTGCTCCAGCTCACACCTCCCTCTCATATACATACCTCCACTCATCCTTGGCCTCCCCCTCCACCTCATTCACAGACACTCTATCCTCTCCACATGGCCAGACCACCTCAGTGTGTTTCTCCTAACGCTTCCTATCACATCCACATCCACACCACAACGCTCCTTCACTTCCTCATTTGTCAGTTTGTCTCTCCATGTGACTCCACATGCTCCTCTCAAATAACTCATTTCCACTGCTCTCACTCTCGACTTCTGTCCCTCCAACAAAGTCCAAGCTTCACTTCCATGTGTTAGAGTTCTCTATCTATCTATCTATCTATTGCCAGACGCCTCAATCCCGAACAGGTGGCCACAAACAAATCGCCTCCATGTCACTCTGTCCCCTGCCATTTCACTACCACGCTCCCAACTCACACCCCCCTCTCTCATATACCTATCCACTCCATCCCTCCATCTCATCCTCGGCCTCCCCCTCCCTCTCGCCCCCTCGACCTCACTCACATACACTCTCCTTGTCAATCTTTCACTCTCCTTCCTCTCCACATGCCCAAACCACCTTAACGTGTTTCTCCTAACGCTTCCCATCACGTCCTCAAGCACACCACAACGCTCCTTCACTTCCTCATTTGTTAGTCTGTTTCTCCATATGACTCCACATGCTCCTCTCAAATAACTCTCCATATGACTCCACATGCTCCTCTCAAATAACTCATTTCCACTGCTCTCACTCTTGACTTCTGTCCTTCCAACAGGGTCCAAGCTTCACTTCCATATGTCAGAGTTGGTATCAATACTGTCATGTAACAACTTTTTCACTTCCATGCTCACCTCCCTGTTTCTTATCACTGCTTTCAACGAACCAGCAACCTTCCTTCCCTGCTGTACCCTTTTGAGCACTTCACCCTCCAGACTACCATCCTTACTCATCACACTGCCCAAGTACTTAAATTCACTCACATTCTCCAT
>JAGKTI010001697.1:0-12590 GCA_018397915.1 Birgus latro
CTCAATATTTACCCCAAATATACCCTTTTGTACCACATAATAACATATAATGGTCTAAAAATGATCATGCAAATTAGAAATATACTGTACTATCTATCAATCTATTGCCAGTCGCCATAATCCCGTAAGGGATGGCCATTTGACTTATTTGTTTTACGGGTAAGGTTAATAAAAACAGAACTTACTATCTCTTTTGATGGCAGTCTAGCATCACGCATATTTTCACCAGGAATAAGTTTCGGTGCTCATAAAAAAAAAAAAAATGGAGTGTGAAACTATTTTTGAAAGCCATTAGTCATCAACAATAAAGGAAAAAATAATAACAGCTATAAAGAAGTCGTCAGGAAGGACTGATGGTATCGAGGCAATTCACCTCCAGTCAAATTCCCCGTCACAACAGTAACGAGAATTCACCGTCATTAATGAAGACAGCTATGGGTGATCTATCTGCCTATCTGTTGCCAGACGCCCTAATCTCGTAAGGGGTGGCCATTTGACTTTGAGTTATTAGTTTTATGGGGAGGGTTAATAAGAAACAAAACTTACTATTCCTTTTGATGGCGGTCTAGCATCACGCATATTTCTCCAGGGATAAGTATCGGAGCCCATTAAAAGAAAAATGCAGTGTAAAACTTTTGTTCTAAGCCATTAGTCCTCAACAATAAAGGGAAAAAAATGAAAGCTATAAAGAAGTCGTCAGCAAGGACTGATGGTTTTGGGACAATTCGCCAAGTCAAATTCGCTGTCACAACAACAATTCACTGTCATTGATAGAGACAGCTGTGGGTGATCTATCTATATATCCATTGCCAGACGCCTTAATCCCGTAAGGAGTGGCCATTTGACTTTGAGTTATTTGTTTTACGGGAAGGGTTAATAAGAAACAAAACTTACTATCCCTTTTGATGGCGGTCTAGCATCACGCATATTTCGCCAGGAATAAGTTTCGGAGCCCATAAAAAAATAAAATGCAATGTGAAACTATTTTTCAAAGCCATTAGTCATCAACAATAAAGGAAAATAAAAGCTATTAAGAAGTCAGGAAGGACTGAAGGTTTCTGGACGATTCGCCATCGTCAAATTCCCTGTCACAACAATGAGACAATTCGCCGTCATTAATGAAGACAGCTTTGGGTGAGGAGACTGTAGCACCAGTCGAGCAGGGCAGTACTCCCAAGGAGGATGGAAAGCTGATGACAGGGAGAGCTGGAGCTCCCATTTCATCAGCCCTCAGGACTTGTTCCTGACCATCCTCCTTTGCTGAACTTTTTCAGTGTCTCAGTTACACAGATAGTAGACCAGCATGCTCTCCAATACAGGTTTCTCTAACTGTCAACACCAAACTACATACATGCTATACACTACACTTCCTTTTCAAAATTTCTTCGAAATGCCATACAAAAATCATGCCTCAGAGTCCCCGGGGGGGGGGCCATAAATGCCCCCACCATCCGCCCCTCTCCCCGTGACGACTCAAAGAGCTGCCTGGAACCACTTTCTGACTCACTCCTTCTTCATTTCTGTAACATTCGCGGCCTTTCCTCTAACTTTCATGCTGTCGAGCACCACCTCTTCTCCTCTAAACCTCACCTTCTCTTTCTCACTGAGACTCAGCTGTCTGAGGCAACTGACAGCAAACCCTTTTCTGTATCCTCCTACTTTCTCTATTCTCGTTTCAAAGCCAAAGGTGGCTGTTGCGTATATGTACGCAACGATCTATCTTGCTCTTGTGTTCCTGAACTTGATTCTTCTGAATTCTCTACTCTCTTGCTTCGGCTTTCCTGTCATTCTCTGACTAAATATATCTGTGCTGTTTACTTATCTCCTAATTCTACTGACTATCAAAAGTTCTTTGACTATCTTACTGCTACGATGGAACACATTCTATCCATTTCTCCTTTCTCTGAAATCTCCATTCTAGGAGATTTCAATGTTCACCACCACCTTTGGCTCTCCTCTCCTTTCACTGATCCACCTGGTGAACAAGCCTACATCTTTTCTATCCTTAATGACCTAGAGCAGCTTGCACAGCACCCTACCCGTATCCCTGACCGCCTTGGAGAGAGTTCCAGCATACTTGACCTTTTCCTAACGACTAATCCTTCTGCTTACACTGTTCATCTTTACTCTCCGTTGGGCTACTCCGATCATAATCTTATTACCTTAACATGTTCAATCGCTCCAGTACGGCCTGTGGACCCTCCAAAGAAACGCCGCCTGTGGCACTTTGGAGCTGCAGATTGGGAGGCCCTCAAGCAGTACTTCTTTGATTTTCCATAGAATGATTATTGCTTCCTTGGCCGGGAGCCGTCTGAGTGTGCCTTGCGCATTACGGAGGTTATTCTCTCGGGCATGGAAGCATACATTCCTTTTTCATATCCTCTGACTAATGCAAGAAAGCCTTGGTTTAATCACGCTTGTTCTAATGCTGTCCGCAACAAGGAGAGGGCCTATAAGAGGTACTGGAGCCAACCCACCCCTGAATCACACCTTTTATATATTTCTGCCCGGAATCGTGCTAAGTCTGTTCTTCGCTTTGCTAAAAACAATTTCATCCGTGCTAAATGTTCCCAACTCTCCAACTCGAATTCTTCTCACTCCTTCTGGCACCTTGCCAAAAACCTTTCTAACAACTTTACCTCATCATCCTTCCCTCCTCTTTTCAACTCTGATGGCTCTGTAGTTATTTCTTCTACTGATAAAGCAGATCTCTTTGCTCAGACTTTCTCCTCCAATTCCACCTTAGACGATTCTGGTGCTATTCCTCCGTCACTTCCCCCCTCTGACTTCATCTTGACTGACATTAAAATTTCTTCAGCTGATGTGTTTTCGTCCATCACTGGCCTCAATACTAAAAAGGCATATGGTCCTGATGGAGTCCCTCCTGTTGTCCTCAAAAACTGTGCTTCTGTGCTTACACCCTGCCTAGGTAAACTCTTTCGCCTTTGTCTCTCAACTTGTACCTTTCCTTCTTGCTGGAAGTTTGCTCTCATTCAGCCAGTCCCAAAGAAGGGTGACCATTCCCAACCCTCTAACTATTGTCCAGTTGCTTTAACATCCTGTGTATCAAAAGTTTTCGAGTCAATTCTTAACAGAAAAATTTTAAAGCACTTTTCCTGTCACAACCTTCTTTCTGATCGTCAGTATGGGTTCCGTCAGGGACGCTCCACTGGCGATCTTCTCACCTACCTTTCAGACTCTTGGTCATCCTCCTTTCGGAACTTTGGCGAAAGCTTTGTCATTGCACTTGACATCTCAAAGGCTTTCGATCGAGTCTGGCATAAATCTTTAATTTCCAAACTGCCCTCCTACAGTTTCTATCCTTCTGTCTGTGCCTTCATCTCTAGCTTCCTTTCTGGTCGTTCTATAGCCGCTGTTGTAGACGGCCATCGTTCCTCTCCTAGACCTATCAACAGTGGTGTTTCTCAGGGTTCTGTCCTATCACTTACTCTCTTCCTTTTATTCATCAATGACCTTCTAAGCTGTACATCTAACCCTATCCACTCATATGCTGATGATTCCACCCTTCACCTTTCCATTCGGTTCCTGCAACGTCCATCTCAGCAGTTACTTCAACAAAAAAGGGATGAGGCTATGGTACACCTAATGTCTGATTTGGCTCGTATCTCTGATTGGGGTAAAAATAATCTTGTTATTTTTAATGCATCCAAAACTCAGGTCTTACACTTATCAACCCGACAGAATCTTCCTCAGGATTGCCCACTAATGTTTAATAATGAACAGTTATGTCCTGCATCATCCTTGAACATGCTTGGGGTTTCATTCTCTCGGGATTTGTCTTGGAAAGAACATATTACATCTCTTGTGAAATCTGCTTCCAAGAGATTAGGTGTGCTAAGCCGATTCCGAACTTTCTTTACCCCTGCACAGTTGTTGACCTTGTACACGGGTTTTATTCGCCCGTGTATGGAGTACAACTTTCATGTGTGGGGAGGCTCCCCACATGCAGCTCTTCTCAATAGGGTGGAGTCAAAAGCTTTTCGTCTCATTAACTCTCCTCCTCTTACTGATTCCCTTCAACCTTTGTCTCTTCACCGCACTGTTGCATCTTTATCTCTCTTCTATCGCTACTTCAATGGTCACTGCTCCTGTGAACTGTCTGCTTGCATCCCTCCACCTCTACGACGGGCGCGTAGTACCCGTCTAGCAACGAACTCTCATCCCTTTTCTGTCCAACTCTCAAATGCAAGAGTTAACCGTTACTCCCAGTCCTTCATTTAGGCAACTGGTTAACTCTGGAACTGTCTTCCTCTGTCTGTATTTCCTACTTCCTATGATCTCCAGTCTTTCAAACGCAGTGTCTCCAGGCATCTCGAATTGAACGGATCTTGAATTTGGCTCTCTTTTGTACTGTTTTTGCTTTTTCTTGGAAGGAACAGTATGCAGGCCTGTGGCCTTTGGTTCCTTCTTCCTTGCATTAAAAAAAAAAAAAATCTATCTGTCTTTTGCCAGACGCCATAATCCCATAAGGGGTGGCCATTTGACTTAGAGTTATTTGTTTTACGGGGAGGGTTAATAAGAAACAGAACTTAGTATCCCTTTTGATGGCCGTCTAGCATCACGCATATTTCGCCAGGAATAAGTTTCGAAGCCCATTAAAATAAAAAATGCAGTGTGAAACTATTTTTCAAAGCCATCAGTCATCAACAATAAAGGAAAAAAAATTAAAAGCTGTAAAGAAGTCGTCAGGAAGGACTGATGGTTTCAGGACAATTCGCCATTAAGTCAAATTCACCGTCACAACAGTAAGACGACATTTCACCGTCACAACAATAAGAAGACAATTCGCCGTCACAACAATAAGGTCACAACAATAAGAAGACAATTCGCCGTCACAACAATAAGAAGACAATTCGCTGTCACAACAATAAGAAGACAATTCGCCGTCACAGCAATAAGAAGACAGCTATGGGTGATCTATCTATCAATTGCTAGATGCCATAATCCAGTAAGGGGTGGCCTTTTGAGTTTGAGTTATTTGGCTATTGTAACATCACGAAAAAGGCTATTGTTCTCGCTGTCACTGTTCGCAGTCTGAGGACGAGTTGAATGGCTTGGCGGGCGGCGGGGGAGACTCGGTTGGGCGGGCAGTCAGCGCTCGGCTGGCGCTGACGTCACGTGACCAGTCACCAAGTGAATCTTTTGTAGGGTGGGTGGAGTGCTGGAACCCGGCCTTTTTTAAATTTTTTAACACTTCTGGTGCGTGATAGCAGTCATTTAGTGCGTGATAAGAGTATTTGGGTAGGTTTTTTATACAGGCACAATAGTGGTAAACCGCTATAGGAGAACCCACTATAGCTGAGGGTTGGATGTATATCACAGAAGTTCTTTGTGGGAACCCAGTGTAAAAATTTTTGCTCCCAGTTCATGAAAATGATGCTTAGAGACTTTGGCTGATATTTATTATAAAAGGATACAAGTCATGATCAGTCACCTTTTCTGTGATTAATATGCTCTCTCCTCCCCCCCCCTTTTTTTTTTACCATTATTATTATTATTTTTTAAAGAATCCTATCTACTTAACATAGGACACAAGGATACATTATATGGTATAGAAATACTGTATAACATTACAATCATGTTGCAGACATATGTAGTAGTACTGGGGAGAAGCCATTATTGCTGACATCCAGTGTGTGTATGCAAATGAGTATAGGAATGCATCAGTAAATGTATAGACAGTTGACCCTTCTCCAGTGTGATAGATGAATTCCCGGAGGTAGCATGTTTCAGAGGATCACATTAGAAGGAGTATATATTGCATCATGTGGAAAAGTAGCAGTAATGTCTCCAGGCCTAGTGGAAGGGGAGAGAGCCTGGGATCATAGTCAGATTTGGGCTGTATAAACAAGTCTAAAGTTACATCCTCATTCACAGCATAAGTTTAACTGGAAACAAGATATAGGCACCACTAAATGACAGAACTGAGAATATCACTCTGAGAAAGATTTGGGATAGGAGATATTAGGGAAGTGATGCAAGCCAGTAGGTTTAAGATGTTTTGGACATGTCAAAAGGAGAGGGGAGGGGGACTGGTCGAGGAGGGTCACTGTTATGAATGAAGGAAGACTTTCCAAAGGCAGACCAAGGAAGAAGTTAGGGAGGGTCCTTTGTGGAGACCTGGATAAGGGAGTGAGTTGGGATATGGCTTAAGAGTGTGACATATTGAGAGCTACCATCAAGTGATTAGACAAACCTAGCATGATCAGTAGCCTCTAAATGTAGGCATAGACAAGAGGCAACACACCCCCTCCTCAGCTATCTTGAGTCCGGGATGATTCCTCCCACTACCATTTGATGTGCTTGGGTGGAGGATATGCAGAGTACCTTACTACTTAGTGGCTGAACCTAGTTTTTTGGAATATTAAAAACTTCAGAAGTCTGTGACTGGACATGTAAGGGATTTTTAGTATCACCCAATCATGTAAATTAGAATCCACAGGATTAGATTCTTGTGGGTATTATGATCCTTGTCATTCTTATCATCTTTATTGTCATCCTATCTCACACATGGGGTAAGGGGGGTCCCAGGAAAATAGTTTCCTGATTGCCTACTGAGGTATTTCATACATCAGTTTATTTATTGATGAAATTTTCAAAGTTTTCTGCTCTGCTTCACAACCTTAATTCTTTACATAAATTTTCTACTTTATTATGCTTGTGGAAGAGACCATTCCACTTGTCTTCATGTTTGTCTTCATGTTTGTCTTCATACTATCTCACAAATAATTTTCCACAAAATGAAGTTTATTTTTTATTACAGTATATAAGCTAATGTGGGTCATTACTTTATGCAGGTGGCAACACTGGTCCGTCTTCATTACTCCCCTTATCCCCCTTTGGTGGAGGGCCTGCGATCCTTGAACACAGAGGAGTGGAAGAGAATTCATGCAGAGGGACTTTTTGACCTTACACCTTCACTACAGTTCAAAGGCTTCCACCTCACATTCAATATGGTTATTTTGAGTGAAAGTGCAGAGAAAGGCCAGGTTAGTTCGGTACAGTATCTGTATGATAGTGCAATTCTGTTGATGTATTACATGAATACTTCCTCTTCAGGATCAAATCTACAGTTTTTAGTTTAAAGTGATGGATAAATATACATATAATACTGCAGGTTCCTGGTATTCATGGCTAATTGACTCTAGGGTTGGGATGAGAGCAGGGAAATATTAAATACAGACTGGAAAAATATATGGAAAAAAATAAAAAATAATAATTGGTTCCAACCATCCTGACTAACTCTTATTTTACCCTAATTTTGCCAGTGCACTAGAACTACCTGTCATATAATATATGCAGTATTTCTAAATGTTTTAACCCCTTCAGCATGATGATGTAATTTTAACTTTGTTCTTGCTACTTTCAGGCATTTTATATACAAACTGTCCCATTTCTTCTACTGTAACAAAGCTTTTCAAACAGATATATCAGTCACACCCATACATTTATGTGGGCAGTAAAGTACCTTTATGCAGTCTCTTGCAGCCTGTGGGCCTTTACATGCTACATAAACTAATTTGTGTATCAACAGGCCCTAATGGTGGCACTTCAAAATCCAAGTTCCTGTGGAGAAGATGTCATGAAATTTATCAGCAAAACCAGCTGTATCCAGGTAACTGTTCTGCTGTTTATTGGTATATTAAGTACATCATACAGTACTGTACTCAAGGCACGATGTTTACAGACATCTACAAAACTCTGCACTAGTTTACCAAGCTCTGTCTGTTCACGTCATGCCTTGAGAGTAATTGTAGAAAAGAGTGAAGTAATGGTTATTGAGAGAGAAGGGGACCCCCAGTGTGATATTACAATGAATGGAGAGGGACTAAAACTGGTGAGAGTTTTTATACCTGGGTACAGTGATAGAAAAGAGAGGAAAATCTGCAAAAGAAGTGGAAAGTAGAGTCACATAAGGAAGGAAAGTAGCTGGTGCCATGAAGGCCTTGATAAGAAACAGAGCCTTGAGTGTTGCAGCTGCGTGAGGTTTACATGGAGTGATAGTGCCTTCTTTAACATACGGATGTGAGACTGTGGTTTGGCATGAAAATGAAATGTTAAGAATAAGAGCAGTGGAGATGGGACTGCTGAGGAATGTATGTGGAATACAGAGAGTGGATAGGATATGGAGTAATGTGATACAGGAAAGATGCAGAATGAGGAAGTCTGTGAACACCAGAATCAAAGAGAGTTTACTGAGATGGTATGGTCATGCGGAGAGAATGGATGACAAGAGTGTGGTGAAAAGGTTATGTCTTATTGAATTTGAAGGAGGGAGGAGGTAAGGAAGGCCAAAAAGAAGGAGGAGGGATATGGTGGATGAGTATGCGAGTGTAAGGGCTGTATGATATGATGGGCCTCATGGCGGCAGCATGGGAGAGCTGGGCCCTACCCGCTCCCGCCAGAATGTATTGGGAGACAAGTAAAGGAAGGCTAGGCACCTGGTGTTTCCCTGGACCCCCTCCTACATGGCACAGTGATTGGTCCTATCCATGTGCCTGCCATGGCTACCTGGTGCCCACGCCTGCCCACTTCCGCTCCCAGGTCCAGCCGTCAACCTGGTCGTAAAATCAGGCCCAAGAGGCCACCTCCACGTTGCAGCAGAGCGTGGCATCATTAACGTCCCTGCAGCAACCTCCACCAAGGATTCCTTCGTCTCCTGCCCTGGACAAGTGTGAAATGGAGATGTCTACAGCAGCCTTTCGTTCGTGGTGACAGTCCGTGGAGTGCTGGGTGAAACTCAGCTGCTGGCCACTACCAGACACGGCCCTGGACATATGCCTGTGTTGCACGCCAGCCCTACAGCGCTCCCTGGATGCCAAGTTCTCCCTAGTTCAGTGGAGCTCCCTGTCATCGTTGGAGGTGTTGGATGCCATTGAAAGGATTGTGCTCGAAGCATCGAGCCAGGCAGTTTGTTGGTGCAACTTTTTAGTGGAAATCAGTTGTCCAGTGAATCTATCAGTGCTTATTTCGTGAGATCCACCCAGAGTTCCGCCGACTGTGAGTTTCAGTGCCTCCATTGCAACAGTGATCTGTCGGAGTACATGCTTTTTCAGAAGTTGTTTGTGGGTTTGCATAATCCAGTGCTCAAAAGAGAGGTGTTTCAGTTGTGTAATAATTTCAGTGATATGGATACTTTGTGTAAATATTGCTCTACATTTAAGGCAGCTCACATGGCTGCCAGTGTTGGCAGGATTTTTGGGCGGGAGAGCATTGTAGCAGGCACCGCGCCTCTAGCAGATATGCTTCAGAGAGATGAGACTTTGAGTGTGGTGGGAGCTCGCAAGCCTGCTCCTCTGTCTCCCCCATCCTTGAGTCCCAGGACCAGCCCCTGTCCCAGCTGCGGTGGCTCCTACCCACCAGGAAGGTTGTCGTGCCCTGTGAGGTCCATATCATGTCACCAGTGCGGTAAAACTGGCCACTTCAAGAAGTTGTGTTGAAACAAAGGTTGGCTGCCAGGTGCTGGAATGCAGGCATTAGCGGGCGATACCCAAGAGGTTTCCGGGGCTGTGTTGGTCGTTGGCACCAACTCATTGGTCCAGCCTATGCGTTGGGTAACTGTTAGCCACTGGTGTGGCGAGAAGTCCTGTGCAGTCCAGATTGCTGCTGATACCGGGGCACAGGTGTGTGTGGCTGGTCTGGCGCTCCTGGAGTCTCTCGCCCTACAGCCTGCGCTGTTGCAGCGTTGGGCTGGCTTAATGGATGTGGCAAACATGCTTCTACATCCAGTGAGATCTACTATGTGTGACTTACATTACGCAAGCTGTTCAGCTACCCAGGAGGTCTACTTTGTCAAGTTGACCCGACAGTGTTACCTCTCATTGCCAGCTTTCTTGGAATTGGGTCTGTTACACCCTGACTTCCCGCACCAGTCCCCACTGGTTGTGTCAGTTGCCATAGGTGGCAGCAGCTCCCCAGACCCAGCAGACAACTTGCTGCAGAGGCCTGACACCATGCCTTTTCCACTATTGGAGGAAAGCGTCCCACAGTTGGAGGCGTGGTTCCTCCAGAACTTTACGGCGTCCA
This sequence comes from Birgus latro, assembly GCA_018397915.1. NCBI lineage: Eukaryota > Metazoa > Arthropoda > Malacostraca > Decapoda > Coenobitidae > Birgus > Birgus latro. Next base: position 10,048 of record JAGKTI010001697.1, read on the forward strand.
CCTTCAACACGACAGTTGCCCCCTCCCAGTCATGTCAGATGAGCCACACAGGATACACCTCCTTTCTGTTGCCGTGCCGTATGCCTGCCACACCCCTGCATTGGTACCACAACACTGGGAGGCTGAGGTCAAGAATCAGCTGGATGAGGACGTACAAAAGGGTGTGCTTGAGCCGGTGCCAATGGGAGAGGCAACTGAGTGGTTCTCAAGGATGGTGGTAGTGGCCAAAAAGTCGGGCCACCCAAGGCACACTGTCGATTTCCAGAAATTCAATGCTGCCTGCCATGTAGAGAGACAAAACACCCCTACGCCCTTCGATATGGTTTCGGGCATTCCTTGCCATACCTACAAGATGACTGCTGACGCACACTGGGGCTTCCATCTGGTGGAGCTTGAGGAGTCGAGCAAGAAGCTCACGACATTTATCACCCCCTGGGGTCGCTACAGGCCATTCAGGACCCCCATGGGACACTGTGCAGCCCCTGACGCATACACCATGAGATACTACAATGCCATCATGGACATCCCACGAAAACTCAAATGCATCAGTGACACACTAATGTACGACGCCTTCGTTGAGGATGCATTATGGCACACCTGCAACTTCTTGGAGACGTACGCCAAGAATGGCTTAACCCTCGCGCCCGAGAAATTCAAGTTTGGCAGAAGGGAAGTAGACTTCGTCAGCTTCTACATGGGCTGGGACTCGTACAATCCCACAGAAGAGAGGCTGGCTGCTGTCAGGAACATCAGTATGCCAGCCAAACCCTCCTTAATAGACATCTGGTCTTGACACGGATTTGTTAACCAGTTGGCACCGTTTTTGGCCACAGCTCCCATCATGGAGCCCTTTAGCACGTCCCGTCCCCTCCCGACTGATTTCCAACCTCCAATACCCCCCAGTCCCGAGCAATTTCGGAATTTTTTGTTTTTTACTCAAACCTTCGCTTTTGGTGAGAAACATCGAGAATTCATAGAGAAATCGTCCTCCTGAGGCTATAAATGGTGCTACAGGTGATGAGTCAGCCTTACATTTTCCCTCTTTCTCAGGGTACCTTGCTAAAGAAAATGAACGATGGAAGGGTTAATTTTTTTTTCATATACATATATATACAGTAGGCGCGGAAAGTATTGACTTTTTTTGCCGACTTCATTCTTTTTCACGTTAAGTGAAGTAGGGTCAATACTACCCTCCCCAGTGATGCGAAATGAGCTGACGCTTTTTCAACGGGAGCTGGCAACCCTGCTTGATAGGTTTGGCACCACAGGAGCAGGCTCAGTAATGTTTGGGCAGCCACAGGAGGAGGATTGTCTCTGTGTGTGATGCACCACGAGGGCATGTTTTGACTCAAATAACACAGTTATTTGGTTACCTACCACATTCTCATCATGCCTAAAGTAACCACAAGCAAGGACAAACGTGTGGAAGTGATTACTTTATACAAAGCTGGCCACAAACTCCCATTTATTGCAAATCAGATGGTGTTAGACTGAGGACAGTGCAGAGACTGGTGAAGCGGTTCAAGGACAGTGGGGAGGCCATTCCTCCCACTCCACTTCCCAAGCCTGGGAGACCTCGTAAGACAACCTTCAGGACCCGTCAGCTGATCTCAAGGCAAGTTAGCAAGGATCCAAGGCTAACAGCACGGGATTTAAAAGAAAAGAACCCACAGTTGCTGGCAGATGTGTCTGTCAGAAGTGTGCAGCAGCTGTTGCATGACGATCTGGGCTACAGGAGTTTTTGTGCTCGTAAAAAACCACTGCTAACTGCACTTCAGAAGAAAAAGAGAGTAAATTTTTGTAAGAAATATCTTGCCTGGAGTGAGGAGCAATGGAAAACTGTGCTTTGGAGTGATGAGTCAACATTTACTGTCACTGGTACCCCTTCATCACGAGTGTACCGCAAACCAGGCAGTGACCCCCTGGATCCTAAGTACACTTCCAAGTTTGTTAAATACCCAGCCTCACTCATGGCTTGGGGCTGCTTTACATATTATGGTGTTGGTAGGTTGGTAATTCTACCTGCAAATGAAAAAGTGAACCAGAACAATTATTTGGAGCTCTTATGTGATGTTTTAAGTGACTCTTTTGATAAAACCAAGGCAAGAGTATTTATGCAAGATTCTGCCCCTGCACATGTTGCAAAGTCAGTGAAACAGTGGCTAACAGACTGTGAGGTTCCCTTTATTCGAGATTGGCCCGGAAACAGCCCAGATATCAATCCCATTGAGAATTTATGGGCGCACATGAAGCGGCAGCTGCGTAGTATGGACACATCATCTTTGCCTAAACTTGAGGCTGCAGCTATGGAGCAGTTTTAGTCCGTCTGTTCTGCAAAACTACGCCATCAGTCTCCCCAGACGCCTTAAGAAGATAATAAAGGTGAAGGGGAATGCCAGTAAATACTAAATTCAATGGTGAGTGTTAATTTATTTGTTTCTCCTTGCTAACCACAAGAATGTTTTCTTTTTTTAAGATGGCGTCAACACTTTCCGCGCCTACTGTATATATATATATATATATATATATATATATATATATAT
>JAGKTI010001697.1:21434-40589 GCA_018397915.1 Birgus latro
TGGGGAGCAATGGAAAACTGTGCTTTGGAGTGATGAGTCAACATTTACTGTCACTGGTACCCCTTCATCACGAGTGTACCGCAAACCAGGCAGTGACCCCCTGGATCCTAAGTACTCTTCCAAGTTTGTTAAATACCCAGCCTCACTCATGGCTTGGGGCTGCTTTACATATTATGGTGTTTGTAGGTTGGTAATTCTACCTGCAAATGAAAAAGTGTACCAGAACAATTATTTGGGGCTCTTATGTAATGTTTTAAGTGACTCTTTTGATAAAACCAGGGCAAGAGTATTTATGCAAGATTCTGCCCCTGCACATGTTGCAAAGTCAGTGAAACAGTGGCTAACAGACTGTGAGGTTCCCTTTATTCGAGATTGGCCCGGAAACAGCCCAGATATCAATCCCATTGAGAATTTATGGGCGCACATGAAGCAGCAGCTGCGTAGTATGGACACATCATCTTTGCCTAAACTTGAGGCTGCAGTCAAGCAGCTATGGAGCAGTTTTAGTCCATCTGTTCTGCAAAACTACGCCATCACTCTCCCCAGATGCCTTAAGAAGATAATGAAGGTGAATGGGAATGCCAGTTTATTTGTTTCTCCTTGCTAACCACAAGAATGTTTTCTTTTTTTAAGATGGCGTTGACACTTTCTGCTGATTTCATGTGTGCGGTGTGTCGGGGAGAGCAGGCAGAGATTGTTAGGCGTGAGAGGGTTGAACTTGCAGGTGAGTCTCTTGAGTGCGTGGAGGAGTTTTGTTATTTGGGAGACATGTTATGTGCCGGAGGTGGGGCTGGAGTTAGCTCAGTTGCTAGAGTGAGAAGTGGTTGGAAGAAGTTCAGGGAACTGTTGCCTCTCCTGACATTGAGAGGACTCTCCTTACGTGCTAAGGGGTCTTTGTATGCAGCATGTGTTAGGAGTGTGATGCTGTATGGTAGTGAGACCTGGGCAGTAAAGGAAGAAGATATTCGCAGGTTTAAACGTACAGAAATGACAATGATTAGGTGGATGTGCAGTGCGTCCCTGCGTGCAAGGCCTGGGGGGGCTGGGTTTACGATAGAAGAGTTGAGAGGTAGGATGGGACTGGAGTGTATTGGTGTTGTGATGAGGAGAGGTAGGCTGAGGTGGTTTGGACATGTGGAGAGGATGGGGGATGATAATTGGGTACAGAGGGTGAGAAGTGTTAATATTGGGGGAGGGGTTGGGAGGGGTAGACCGAGAAAGACATGGGACGAGGTCATTAAATGTGACTTAAGGGTTAAGGGACTGAATAGGGAGGCTGCCGGAGATCGAGCAGCGTGGAGAGCCGCCATTAGGTGACCAAGGCCGACACATGCAAGCATGTTGGAGCCTTCAAAAATGAAAACGAAAACGAAAACGAAAACGATATATATATATATATATATATATATATATATACATATATATATATATANTTCAATGGTGTGTTAATTTATTTGTTTCTCCTTGCTAACCACAAAAATGTTTTCTTTTTTTAAGATGGCGTCAACACTTTCTGCACCTACTGTATATATATATATATATATATATATATATATTGTAATGTTAGGTTGATGTACAAGTGGAAAGTCGTCCCCCCCAGTCTAACTGTCTTGATATGTATGCTCTTATTAATATTGCCAGCCTAGCCTGTATTTATGCCTTCTCTGTAATATCATGTGTATTTGCTATTCTCATTCATTGTCAGATAAAGAACTGTTGTATGCATTGCAGTTATATATCTTGGAGGGAGGGGGGGATGTAAGGGCTGAATGATATGTTGGGCCACTTGGCAGCACCAAGGGAGAGCGGGGCCCCACCCTTTCCTGCCGGGATGTATCGGAAGGCGAGTAAAGGAAGACCGGGCACCTGGTGTTTCCCTGAACCCCCTCCTACAATGAGGAAGAGAGGTATGGCAGTTTGTGAGGCTAAGGAACTGACAAGAGATCGAGCTGGCTGGTTGAATTTGGTGCGGAGAAGTGTATGACCAGGGATTTGGTACCGCTTTGTAACGTGACAGCATTCGGTTTGGCTCTGTCAGATAAGTATATGTGAAGCTACAGAACGTTGTGAAATTTTTTTGGCTTATCTGATGGAGCCAGTGTACTGATCACCATTACGTACAGATGGAAAAATAACCACCCAAAGTCACTTAGAAATAATACATTGAAATTGAAGAACTTTAAGAATATATGAAATATTTGAGGAACTGTTATTAATAATACATTTTAAAACAGAATAATAAACAGACTTAACATAAAGGGGTGTCCACACTATGACTTGAAGAAGGGTATCAGATATACATGGTTGCATTGACCCTTCAGTTTATGAAACATCCACATTCTTGGCTTCTGAGAATTTTCTGTGCTACTTTCTGGTAATGCAGGAGGTTGATGAAACCCCCCGGGGGTTGGGGGGTTTTCAAGAAGTCTCCCCCAGTATCCCTGCTTGTCGTATGAGGTGACTAAAAGGGTTGGCAGTGGGATAGTGCCCCACCCTGTAAAACAACTAACTAAAAATACGAACAAGAAGCCTCGGACCGGGACTGATCAAAAGTTGACGACAAAGTACCGAACAAAGGACTTGTTACGGATTGCGACGTGGAATGTCAGGGGTATGAATGATGAGGTGAATGAAAGAGAGATTGTACAGGTGCTTGAAGGTGCGAAAGCAGATATATGTGGACTAACTGAAACTAAATGGAGAGGTGAGAGTGTGAGAGAATGGGAGTATGGATGGGGTATATGCACGGGAGTAGGTGAGAATGAGAGGGCAAAAGAAGGAGTGTGTATTGCTGTGAGTAACAGATGGAAGGAGAATATAAGAGAGTATTGATCAGTTGGCTTCAGGATTGTGTGGGTAAGAGTGAAAGTTGGACTACAAATGTGGGCGATTGTGTGCGTGCATGCACCAACGCAAGATCGTGTAAGTAGAGTGAGAGAAGAGTTCTGGACAAATGAGGAAGCGTGCCTAGAAAAGTTTGAAAGAAATGAGAGAGTGTTTTTGATTGGAGATATGAATGGAAAAGCAGGGAATGTGAAGGTGGATGGAGTGGTTGGTGAGTGGGTTGTGCCCACAGAGATGGATGAGAATGGCAGTGCTTTAGTGGACATTATGCCAGGAGAGGGTTGGTGATAGCTGATACCCTCTTCAGGCACAAAATGATCCATAGGTATACATGGCGAGTGATGAGAAGGGTGGTTGGTGAACTGATTGAACGGAAGCTAATGATTGATTATGTGTGTGTTTATGAAAGGATGAGAAGGTGTGTAATGGATGCAAGAGTATATAGAGGTTGGGGGAGTGGACTTTCTGACCACCTCTTGGTGGCGGTCAGAATCAAGGTCCAAACAAAATGGAGGAAGATAAGAAGGGAAGGACAGGAGGAAGTAGTTCTTACAAGGAGGGTAGAAAAGTTACAAGAGGATGGAATAAAGGCAGAATATAAAACGGAAGTGGAGGAGCGATTGGGTAAATATAGATTGGAGCAGATGGGGGACGTGGAAGGTGTGTGCAAGATATTCACAGAAGAAATCTGTGCAGCATATGAGGTGGTGTGTGGGGTGAAGAGAAGAAGAAAGGGGGTTCAGGGAACGTCATGGTGGAATGAAGAGGTGAGAGAGGCTGTGGCACAAAAGAAGAAAGCATATAATGATTGGATGAGGAACAGGGGCGTCGAAGAAGTTGAGAGACGGAAGAGAGAGTTATATGTAGAGAAGAGGAGAGAGGTGAAAAGATTAGTAAGAAAGAGTAGGAAGAGAGTGGATGAGGAATTCGGAAGGAATTTGAGTGTAAAGTGGAGGGAATGTAAGAAATGGTAGATTACTTGTGGAGAAGAGAGAAAAAGTGAACAGATGGCGAGAACACTTTAATGAATTGTTGAACATAGATAGTGAAAGTAATGCAAGTGGCTGGGGAATGGCTAGGAGAAGGGGGGTTGTGAGAAGAGAGGAAGAAATCAGTAGGATGGAAGTGGTGGAAGCAATGAAGAAAGTCAAAATGGGGAAAGCCCCAGGAATTGAAGGAGTGTGTGGTGAAATGCTGAAGCATGGAGGAGAGATAGTAGTAGAATGGATGAGAAAGGTGTGCAGATTGGCCTGGGAGGAAGGTAGAGGCCCGGAGGTTTGGAAGTCAGGTATAAAAGGGGAAAAAGAAGTGTGTGGTAATCATAGGGGCATTTGCCTTCTTAGTGTAATAGGAAAAGTATTTGGTCGGATACTTATTGACAGAGTTAGGGAAGTAACAGAGGAATTAGTTGGAGAAGAACAGGGAGGTTTTAGGAAGGGAAGAGGTTGTGTAGATGAGACATTCATTCTTTGATCTTTAGTGGAAAAGTTTCTAGAGAAGGGAAAGAAGTTGTATGCAGCCTTCATGGATTTAGAGGAAGCATATGACAGGGTGGATAGACAAAGATTGTGGAAAGTATTAAGAGTATATGGAGTAGATAGGAAGTTGTTGATGGCTGTGAAGAGTATGTATGAGGGTGCTAAGGCTGCAGTGTGTGTGGATGGCAAACTGAGTGAATTTTTCCATTTGAATGTTGGATTCAAACAAGAATGTGTCATATCTCCATGATTGTTCAATCTGTATATGGATGGGGTTATAAGAGATACAAGGCAGGGCAATGGATGTTGGAATGGCCCTAGTGAGAGAGGGCAGTGTTTGGAAACTCCCTGTACTGTTATTTGCAGATGATACTGTGTTGTTGAGTGAAGACAAAAGGGAGCTGCAAGGCTTGGTAGATGAGTTTGGGAGAGTATGTAAGAATCGGACTCTATAGGTGGATGTAGGGAAGAGTAAAGTGATGGTCTTCGAGAGAAGCGAAGTCAGTGAATGTACAGTGAGATTGGATGGGGAGGATATGGATAATGTGAGTGCATTTAAGTACTTGGGTAGTGTGATGAGTAAGAATAGAAGTCTGGAGGGTGACGTGCTTGAAAGGGTGCAGCAGGGAAGAAAAGTTGCTGGTTTGTTAAAAGCAGTGATAAGAAACATGGAAGTGAGCATGGAAGTGAAAAAGTTGTTACATGACAGTATTGTGATACCAACTCTAACATATGGAAGTGAAGCTTGGACCCTGTTGGAGGGACAAAAGTCAAGACTGAGAGCAATGGAAATGAGTTATTTGAGAGGAGCATTTGGAGTCACATTGAGAGACAGACTGACAAATGAGGAAGTGAAGGAGCATTGTGATTTTGGATGTGGGTGTGATAAGAAGCATTAGGAGAAACACACTGAGGTGGTTTGGGCATGTTGAGAGGATGGAGAGTGAGAGACTGATGAGGAGAGTATACTGTATGTGAGTTAGGTAGAGGGGGGGAAGAGGGAGGGGGATGTCGAGGATGAGATGAAAGGATGGAGTGGAGAGGTATATGAGAGAGGGGGATGTAAGCTGGGAGCAGGGCAGTGAAACGGCCGGGGACAGAGCGACATGGAGGCAATTTGTCTGTGGCCATCCCGTACGGGATTAAGGCGTTTGGGAATAGATAGATTGCGAGATCTCCAAACATGCTAGATGACAACAGGGAGACTGGACTTGTTCCAGGTCTGAGCATGACTTGAAAACTGCTTAAAATCCGGACAGTGGCCACGCTGGACCCGGTATCAGAAGTAAAATACTTTGCCAGAACTTGATTGAAGTCCACTCCCAGAACTTATATTCAGACTTGCACCATGACTTACTCTATGACTTGCTCCAAGACTTGCTCCCCTGAAAGCATTAGAACTTTCAGGTAGTTTCAAGCAAAGTAATAAGTTAAAAGTATTATACTTTAATGTGAGAAAATAAAACTTTTCATATGAATTTTTCAAGGAATTAGATATTGCAGCTGCCCTATGACCACCTTAACCACTAGGTGTTAGGATGATACTGTGTAGGATAAGAATTTGTCACGTTATTTCTTAATTATAAAGCAGATTTTAGTATCATGGTGGTGTACGTGACTGGCTGGCCTTATCCCAGGGTGCCAAACTGCTGTCAACAGATGTTTCTGCCTCTCCTCACCCACAGTTGCTCTGTACTCTTCTCATATCTAATAATTTTCAGGGCAGATTTCACTTTCAAAACTTTACTAACATAGGCACAGTACAATCAAAATACTTTAAGGGGCAGAAGTTGGTGCACTAACTCATAATGGGGCTAGAAGAAAGAGAGCTCCAGGCAGAGGGCTGTGATCCTGCTCCCGAGAAATCAACACACAGAGAGGAACACAGGTATCCCCTTCAGGCATCCCCTTGTCTCCCCTTTCCAGTGTTGCCAACTCTCCCCTTACGGACTGATAAAAAAGAACTTTTAAACTACCTATGATATTTTGTTGAATGAGGAGTTTGATTGGGATAGAGAGGTTTTGAAGCCAGCTGATCCATTGTTTGGCCCTTGGCCTTTGATTGACGCTGCTACTGTGAGTCAGGCAATAGGCAGGATGCAGGTGGGGAAGGTGGCAGGTGTGTCTGGGTTGACTGCCAAAATGTTGAAGGCCTCAGGAGATACTGGGGTGTGGTTAGTCACTGACCTGATAAATATGATTATATATGAGTGTGTTGTCCCAGATGATTGGCTGAAGAGTGTAATTGTAAATGTGTACAAAGGAAAGGGTGATGCCCTGGAAAGGGGAAATTACTGAGGTATAAATCTCTTAGATCAGATAATGAAAGTAATGGAGAGAGTTCTAGAAGGTATGATTAGAGAAAGAGTGAATATTGATGAGATGCAGTTTGGGTTTATGCCAGGCAGGGGGACCACTGATGCCATATTCATTGTTTGACAGCTTCAGGAAAAATATATTGGAAAGAAAAGGGAATTGTATTTTGTTTTTGTTGATTTGGAAAAGGCCTTTGACAGAGTCCCTAGAGAGGTGGTGAAGTGGGCAATGAGAAAGCTAGGGTTGGAAGAATGGCTGGTTAGGGTGGTTATGGCCATGTACGTGGGTGCTCGCACCCAGGTAAGAGTGAATGGAGCTTTGAGTGATGAGTTTTCCGTGAATGTTGGTGTGCATCAGGGGTCAGTTTTGAGTCCCTTGTTGTTTATCATGGTGCTTGAAGCCCTCTCACGTGACTTCAGAGAGGGACTCCCATGGGAGATGTTGTATGCTGATGATTTGGTGTTGATTGCAGAGAATGAAAAGGAGGCGGAGGAAAGATTTAAGAAGTGGAGAGATGGTATGGGGTACAAGGGCTTAAGGGTAAATGCAGATAAAACAAAAGTGATAATATCTAGGGTTGGTGGCAGTACAATCAGAGGAGAGGGAGAGTGGCCATGTGCAGTTTGCCACATGGGTGTGGGAAGTAATTCCATCTTGTGTAGTGTTTGTGATAAATGGGTGCACAAGAGATGTAGTGGTATTAGAGGTAGACTGCGAGATGATGCTGATTTCATGTGTTCAGTGTGTTGGGGAGAGCAGGTGGAGATTGTTAGGCGTGAGAGGGTTGAACTTGCAGGTGAGTCTCTTGAGTGTGTGGAGGAGTTTCGTTATTTGGGAGACATGTTATGTGCTGGAGGTGGGGCTGGAGTTAGCTCGGTTGCTAGGGTGAGAAGTGGTTGGAAGAAGTTCAGGGAGCTGTTGCCGCTCCTGACATTGAGAGGACTCTCCTTACGTGCTAAGGGGTCTTTGTATGCAGCATGTGTTAGGAGTGTGATGCTGTTTGGTAGTGAGACCTGGGCAGTAAAGGAAGAGGATATTCGCAGGTTTAAATGTACAGAAATGACAATGATTAGGTGGATGTGCAGTGCGTCCCTGCGTACAAGGCCTGGGGGGGCTGGGTTTACGATGGAAGAGTTGAGAGGTAGGATGGGACTGGAGTGTATTGGTGTTGTGATGAGGAGAGGTAGGCTGAGGTGGTTTGATATGTGGAGAGGATGGGGGATGATAATTGGGTACAGAGGGTGAGAGGTGTTAATATTGGGGGAGGGGTTGGGAGGTTTAGACCGAGAAAGACATGGGACGAGGTCATTAAGTGTGACTTAAGGGTTAAGGGACTGAACAGGGAGGCTGCCAGGGATCGAGCAGCGCGGAGAGCCGCCATTAGGTGACCAAGGCCGACGCATGCAAGCATGTTGGAGCCTTCAAAAACGAAAACAAAAACAAAAACGAAATGTGAGTAAATATCACAAAATATATAGGAGCTCACTGGTAGCACATTAGCCTCAAGTGTCATTATTCAACTGAAAAAAATAAATACTGAATCAGAGTAAGGAATGCACATCATGGTAAAAATGTACTATAAAATCAGGAATTATAGGGCAAGGTGTAAAAATATTACTGGCATTTATTTTCAGCCTGTACACCTGGATTTGGGGGACTTGAATGATGAGTGAATAGAAGCATGGCCCATTGAATTGGGCAAACTTTGGCTGTCTGAACATTGCTACTTCTCACCCTGCCCCAGGGTGGGAAAGGAGGTCTGGATGATGATGATTAATATACAATGCTGACTTCATTTGGATTCATTTGGAGAAGTACAGGTTATATGAAATATTCTTTGTTTTATATACTTACTTCGAAATGAAGTGTTTGATCTACTTTGAAATGGAATGACTGATTTTGTTCTTTGATGTAATTACAGTACAAGTTGATTATGTAATATGTTCTTATTTATTGGCAGAGATGTGGCAAAGTCGAAGAAGAGAAACGAGTCTTGGAGCTTTTACAAGAAACACCCAGTTTATCTTACCTGCATATGGCAACACTGTCTCACCTTTCTTTTCGCCTCCCTTACCAGGTAGAATGAGTCTCTTCTTCTACCAGTAATGTCCCATACTGTACAATATCGTACCTTGTACCACAAACTGATTATACGAGGTCTGTCAAAAAAGAATCCGAACTTTTAAAATAGCGCACCAACCAGCCGGTGTTGTGTGATTGTGACGGGAGATCTGTGTAGCTACAGCTTTTAGCTTTAGTCTAACTTTAGGTGCATCATGCCATGTCACTTAGTCATCAAGGTACACACACTTGAGTGAACGCATGTTTAGAACACTTGGCAAATTTTCTTCTATCTCTTCTGTTGTCTGAAATCGGTGACCTTTCAGGGTGGATTTCAACTTTGGGAACAAAAGAAAAGTCTGCTGGCACCAGATCCAGAGAGTAAGGCAGCTGGGGTGTGATAGTAGTCTCGTGCCTCGCCAAAAAGTTTCAGATAAGTAGTGACGTGAGCAGGTGCATTGTCATGGTGCAGCATCCAAATTTTGTTTATCCATGCCTCAGGCCTCTTCCTTCACACCGTCTCCCTCAAATGCTTGAGGACATCCAAGTAAAACTTTTAATTGGCTGTCTGACCACATGGAAGAAACTCATGGTAAATGATTCCCTTCCTGTAGAAAAAGATGACCAACATCACCTTCACATTTGCACGATTCTGATGTGCTTTCTTTTGTCATGATGACTGTGTTCCAGCCCACTTCAGCAACTGCCTTTTTGTTTCGACATCATGGCCGCACACTCTCATTTCTTCATCTATTACAAAAAAAATTTATTTGTAGGTTGTCTATGTTTTTTCAACTGATTTAGGACAATTTTGCACCGCTGAATCCGAAACTGACATCCGTTTCTCTCGATCAGGTCAGATTTTTGTGCTAAGTTGATTTGTTAAAAATCCGATCTTCTGACTAAATCGATTACGTTTTTGTAACATTATCGGTTAATTTTTGTTAATATTTCTCGTCCAAAATAGGTTTTTAAGAGGAAAAATCGTTTTCTAACACAATTTATTAATTAAATGTTACAAAAAAAAAGTAAACTGTAAATTGAATAGCAGACATTGATAAAGGTAAGTACATGTAAATTGCATGTTACATCATTATTGTTCAAAATTCTGGGCTTGAACTTCCGTTTTTTCAAAACCCTAGAGTGCTCAGTGGCAGGGATGTCTCTCTTCAGAGTCCAATAGTAATCAGCCATCATGACTGCATCCCAATGTCCCTGATACCTGGTCTCCATCTTCATGTCCTGATGGAATCTCTCCCCCTGCTCGTCGCTCATTGATCCCAGATTCTCAGGAAACCGATCCATATGTGAGAATAAGTAATCCATGTTGATGCTCATGTTGCATCCGAGGTTTCTGAAAGCAGTCAGGATATTGGTGAAAAGTTCTGCGTAGTTACTGGGCTTGTTATTGCCAAGAAAGTTCTTCACGACCAGAACAAAAGCCTTCCACGCTTCCAGTTCCACTTCGTTCATTGAGTTTTCAAACTCTGGATCTCTGATGAGCTTACGGATTTGAGAACCGTCAAAGATGCCTGCTTTCAACTTCTCCATGGTCAATCCTGGAAAAGCCTGGCACAAGTAAGTGAAGCAGCAACCATGCTTGTCCAGAGTTTTGGTGAACTGCTTGATCAAACCAAGCTTGATGTGCAGTGGTGGGAAGAGTATCCTGTCTCTGTCCACCAGAGGGTTGTTGATGACATTCCTTGTTCTGCAAGGCACCAATTCCTCCTGCACAGGCCAGTCCTTCTTCGTGTAATGCTGAACAGTGTCCCTACTATCCCACATGCACAGGAAGCATGGGTACTTGGTGTACCCGGACTGTTTTCCCAACAAAAAGTTCACCATCTTCAGGTCAACACAAATAAACCACTCATGCTGATCATAACGAATTTTTTCCAGCACATACTTCACTGCTTCATACTTCTCCTTTAGTGTAGTCAAGTGAGCGAGGGGTACAGAGGCAAACTGGTTGCCGTTGTGCAGCAGAACACATTTCAGTGATAGCTTGCTGCTGTCAGTGAACAGTCTCCAATCTTTGGGTTCGTACTGTGGCACTCCAAGCTTGTGCAGAAGCTGCGCAATATCTGTACAGTACACCAAGTCCTTCTCTTCAGAGATAAAACGGAGGCATTCTTGATGCCTGTTGCGGTAGAAGGTGATGCGGTCACTGTCAGAGAGGAGGTTTTTTTCCTTTAATCTGGATGCCAACAGTTTGGCAGAGGACTTTGACAAGCTGAGATCGCGAACTAGATCATTTAGCTCCTTTTGGGAAAAAGGATGTGGAGCATCATCGTCAAGAACCACTTCTTCTTCTTCATCTTCTTGAACACTGGAGGAATCTTCGTCACTAATGTCAGGAAGTTCTCCAAAGACAGGTACTGGAATTTCATCACAGTGAGCTACAGGACGACGTGCTGATTGAAGATCAGGATACTTGAGGCTGCTCCGGTTCTTTCTGTTGATCCCAGTCACATCAATAGCGCAGAAGTAGCAGTCAGTGCCATGGTTTGTCGGCTCCCTCCAAACCATGGGAATTCCAAACTTCAGACAACTCTTCTTGCCCTTAGTCCACTGACACAGATACTTGGTGCATGTCTTGCATACCATGTGTGGTGCCCAAGTTTTATCCTGGTCACCAAGTTGAATACCAAAATAAGCATGGCAAGCACGCTTTATGAAACTTGTGACTGGATTCCTGTTAGGAACTATAGTGTATTCGCCGCAGATGTAGCAGAATACATCGGGCTTATTTTTGCAAGATCTTCTGGTCGAAGCCATTTCATTCACCAGTAAAATAAAAATACCAATTAGTCATAAATTGGCGCCTGTAAACTCTTCAGAGTTCGTTTATTTCAAGCAATAAAAAATTTTTTTGCATCATATAAAGCGAAAATACCCGTACATGTAAACAAAAACGTCAAAAACAACACGTGGCCATAGCTCAAAAAGTTGACCTGATTGAGCAAAACCAATGTGATTTTTGGATTCAGCTCATCAAAATTGTCCTAAATCAGCTAAAAGAACTTAGACAATAAATTTGGTGTTGACCAGTGTTATGACATTTTTCAGAAAGTTTTCATCAGCATTCGAACGTCAAACAACTCCTTACTGACTGTGATGTGTGTGTGTGTGTGTGTGTGTGTGTGTGTGTGTGTGTTTTGCCAGCAGACATGGCACAAATTTTGCAGCAAGACGATGCATCTGTAGTTTTGGGGTTGAAATCGTTCAGCATGAATGTTTTACAGATGCCTGCTTCTTCGAAAACTTCACAGACAGTCAGGCAACAATTTTCACGTATCGCAGGATGCACTTTCTCAGTGTAATTGTTGTCTGTGAATGAGAAAGGCTGTCCAGATTCGAGATCAACTTCAGTGGATGTTCTTCCCGATTTGAACTGCTGGAACCACTTGTGACATTGCTTACAGCTTAAATAATCCTCCCCATAAACCTGTTGCAACGTCTAAAAAGTCTCCATAAAAGTTTTTCCCGATTTGAAACAGAAGTTGACACAGACACGTTACTCTTCAAGATCCTTCATTGTTCAACTTGCAACAAATCGCCAATTGCATTAAACACACGTTCACTCAAGTGTGTGTACAGTCGCCCAAAGAAGTGATGTCCCGATTCCCAGTACCTTTCTCTCAGAAAGTGGTATCTGGCAACTGGCACGGCAATGTTATATTTTCTGTATTGCACACCGGAAAGAACTGTTTTTGGGTAAACAACACCAAAAAGTAATACAGTATATTAGCGTTTTTACCATGTATATCTCGCATTACGGAAGAGGAAACCACAATACACTAAAGTTGAGGCTTAGCAGTACGAAAGAATGTGAAATGCACTCCCTGTCGCTCAACGGTTTCAGGGTTAAAATGCGGGGAAACTCTCGTAATACTTATTTTTCATTCAAAATCAACAATTCTGAAGGAAATATGTCCCATAAAATAAAACCCGCAGATAATCGTAATTTTGAAATCATTAGTGTCATCAGATCAGAAAAATAAACATCTAAAGATATATTATTATCCACATTTAATTCTCTATGCGGGATGATATTCACGCGGGTAAACCCGTAAGTGCTGAAAGCCTGAAAGCAAGATTGATCAACAAGAAACTACAGCCTATCGGTGCAAGCAGATTATTACTCTTTATTTAGCAAATATTCCAGTAAGACAGATATGCTGGCACCTTAACAGTTAACAGATAGATAAGTGATATAGAGGTAGAACATTGGAAATTTGCTACTGAAGCCCCTCGTAGCACAAGACCAAGACAGACGGATTAATACGTGTGCCCAAGAACAACTACTTACCACTTGTGTTGCTATCAAGAAGCAAATTAATCTGCCGGCATTCAGTGACGTTGGTGAAACCAGTGCAATCATGAGTGGAAAACTGGTCATTTTTATACACAGGAAATTTCCTGTAAGCCAAGAAACCATTTACAGCTTGGGTGGTAACCATATAACCAAACCATACGTGCTCCCTACGTGTTAACAAGTGGGTTGGTGGAGGGTTAGTGCCCCTCCCTGTAAAACAACTAACTCAAAGTCAAATGGCCACCCCTTACGGGATTATGGCGGCTGGCAATAGATAGATAGATAGAAATTCCAACATTATAAAACATGTAGGGCAGTTGCATGGAAGAACTAAAGGGGGAGAGGTTGATAGTCAAAAGCATGAATGCGACAATGAAGATAAAACCAAAAACATTATATTAAAAATAAGGGGGAGTGGGGGGGGGAACTGTGACAAAGGTCGAGACAACCTCTCCCTCTCTTGCCGTGGTAATGACTGACGGAAGGCCTGCCGTGCACTGTTGCCAAAGGAAAAATGATTGAAATCCGCTAAATTAGTCTCAGATGCAGTAAAAATCCGCCAGACTGAGGGAAATTAACGAAAAAAAAAATGGGCAAGACCTAAAAAAAAAAAAAAAATGGGCAAGACCTGAAAAAAAAGAGCTAGAGAAATGTAATAATTTTATACCAGGTAGACTGCTTTTGAAATCTCTGAATTTAGCGAGAATATCGCTTCATTGATAACTGGTGGCATGAGTCGTGAAAATGTGCCAGATGTCACTATTTATTTATTTTTTGATTGATCTATAAAAAAAAGAAAAAAAGAAAGGCTAAACTTAAGTATTTTCGCAAGATTAATTTTTTTTACACCATAAATAATGTTTGCAGGGCAGGCAAAGACTGTTTCCGTCTCCTAAATAAATGTTGCCAGACCCAGGGAGTTTTGTCTGAAACTTAAAGAAAGCGAGTCATCACTTCTTTGGGCGACTGTACCTCAGTGACTAAGTGACGTGGCGTGATGTGGCTAGTGTTAGTCTAAAGCTTAATATTGCTGCTACATGGTGTTACCGTCACGATCATGCTTTGCTGGCTAGTTGATTTACTATTTAAGAAGTTCAGATTCTTTTTGGACAGACCTCATAGTTTGTCCTCAATACAAATGAGGTACCAGTAGTGTAACAAAATACTGTTCAATTTTTCCGTACATTTGGTTCTGTAAATTTGAGAAAACTGGCAAATCAGCTTTAGAGGCAGCAGTGGAAATTTATTGGGCAATTTTTCTGTTATTTGCTATTATCTGAATAAAAAGGGACACAAAAAAGGTGACATACAGTAAGGACTTACTGGATTTTAATAAAAGGCATAGCCTCTTAATGCTGTGAATTCATTTACCAGATCTATAATGTATGGTCAGTTGTAGATTTGCTTTGGATAGCAAATGCAGTGCATTTGTTACTTTGGTTGTATATACATTGGACTCCATATGTTATAGTTTGAACAGAGAATTTAGATAATTTGAGATTAAATTATCTTGGAATAGTTCACTTGGGACCATTGGAGAAGACATTTGAATGAGGTTATTGTCCAGTCCAACCTTCCCATCAGTAAACAAACTAAATTTTCCTCTCCCCTATTCCTCCTGTAGTTTCTTATTATCCTCACAGGATACTAATGAGAGGGCAGTTTTAGATTTTCTTTTGAAGGAGCAAATCTTTAGCTTTTCCCCACTTTGTGTGAACCATCAGAGACCAGGCAAAACTAGAGTGGGTTGTGGTCATGCTTTAAAGTCAGTTTTAAGCCAGGTATTTAGAAATATTTTTCTGAATAGCGAGACATGCCTCACTTAACCTTTAATTTATAATTTTTACTATATGGCAGTTCTGAATAAACAAAGAAAGGTATAAAGCTGGAATCCTGCAAAAAGGTGTTCTTTCCAGAGAAGATTAAAGAGAGCCAAAATCAAAGTCCTTTGACTATGAGATGCTTTTACACATTGCTTATAAACAGCTGGAGGTCATAGCCACTGGAAAGTACAGATTGAGGAAAACAGTTCCAGAGTTGACTAGTTGTATACTTGAAGGACTGAAGAGCACTAGCTAACTCTCAATGACCTCAGGTTTTAACTGGGTTATATTAGTTCCTAGATATCATTTTCACATTCTGGAGCTAACTGTAGCAGTTTAGACAAAGCCACTAATCACATCCATACCATTTGGCCACTCATGCATCAGCCTTCTTCCCCCAAAATCATTCCAGTGCCAGGCAGGGGAAGAACATGTCAAAGCCATGCTGTACCATAGCATCTTGGAGCTGTTATGATGCCCATGATTATCCCCTATAATCCAGCAGAAAAAGAGGCAAACTCTTTAGGTCCTATGTAGAATACTGCCAACTAAAATACTGGTACTGTCAAAGAAACATAGCTTATAAGAAGGATAGTTTGTCTCAGTGTTCCAGGTACCAGTATTTTTTACCCTATGACCTTCAAGCAGGGCATTAACAAGTTCCCCTGAATGATGACAGTTGAGAAAAGGCTGCCATTGGCATAAGGCAAGAGATTCTTGGTATGTAGATAGCCTGTTTACTCATTCTGTTACAGAAAGGAAGGACTTAAGATTTTAACTGAACCATACTTCTCCTCCATATTGTATCCCAAATGACATCAAAGAGCCATGCTCTACATCATGTGGCCCGGTGTGAAAAGTGAGATACATCAAACTGTTATCATAATGAGATTATTGAAAATTATGGCTATCATGTTAGCCCATTGTAATGTTGATATAAATATTTACAGATTAAATCCCGTCTGACCCAGAGAGGACATCCGATAAGTGAATTTAATGAGTCAACAAGGCAAGACTTAGAGGCTGCAGCCAGTGAAGAATTGCTTCGTTCACTGCTTGTTATTCCTGCCCCTCCCTATTCCATCCCTACCATGACACATCCAGTCATTCCTGGTAAAAAGATCTTAAAATCTATCTGTATCACATATTTGACAGTCATCAGTTTACTTGTGTAGTCATACAGACACTTCACATTATTTAAATATTTGATTTCACATGTAGAGATTCTACTGTTGTGACATTATCTACTCTTGATAAGCATTTGCACATAAACATGGTATAGACAGAACGGGGGATCATGTTGAAAGGAGCTTGATTGATTATGTGCTGGTAGAGAGATCAATGCTGGGAATGGATGCTGATACGAGGGACGTGGGACGACGATGTGGAGGTCTGTCAGATCATTTGATTGTGGTATGCAAGATCAAGATGAGAGGAGTGAGGTGGATCAGGAGAGAATGGTGTAGCCAGGGAGAAAGACTGAAAGTTGAGAAGCTGAGGATCAAAGAAATGGCAGATGAATACAGGACCAAAGTAGGGGAGGAGTTAGAATCAGTGAATTGGAGTGAAATGGATCTGGACAGCCTGTGGAATGCATATAGGGATTGCTTAGTTAGGAATGTTTGAGCGGTGTATGGTGTGGCAAGAGTAACAACAAAGAAGAAAGGTATGGCATGGTGGGATGAAGGTTAAGAGAGCACTGGAGGAAAAGAGGAAGATGTGGCTAGAGTGGTTACAGGACAGTGGTTCAGTTGAAATAAGAACTGAATATATTGAGAGCAAGAAGCACATAAAGAGACTAGTGAAGAGAAAAAAAAAGGAAGTAAATGATGATCTAGCAAGAAAAATGAATGCAAATTACTCTGAAAATAGGAAGTTATTCTGGAAAGAGGTACAGAAATGTAGAAGTGACATTGGAAAGAAATGTGAAAGTGTGAAGGATGTAAGTGGTAGATTATTAACCATGGGGATGAAGTAAGGACCAGATGGAAAGACTGTTTTGAAAATCTGATGAATGGGAATAGAGAAGGCAGAGCCACTGTCAGTGTGATTGCTTTTGGGGGTGTGCAGAGAAGGAATGCAGCGATAGGAGACGTGACACTTGCACAAGTGAAGAGTACTGTGAAGTGGCTGAAAAATGGGAGGAGGAGAGAGGTGAAAAGATTAGTAAGAGAGAGTAAGAAGAGAGTGGATGAGGAATTTGGAAGGAATTTGAGTGTGAAGTGGAGGGAATGTAAGAAAATGTTCTGGAAGGATGTAAAGAGAGCTAGACAAGGTGCCAACGAAGTCAGTGGGGTGTGAAAGATAAAAATGGTAGTGGAGAAGGGAGAAAAAGTAAACAGATGGAGAGAACACTTTAATGAACTGTTGAACATAGAGAATGAAAGTAATGCAAGTATAAGTGGCTGGGGAATGGCAGGGAGAAAGAGGGTTGTGAGAAGAGAGGAAGAAATCACCAGGATGGAAGTTGTGGAAGCAATGAAGAAAGTTAAAATGGAGAAAGCCCCAGGAATTGATGGAGTGTGTGGTGAAATGCTGAAGCATGGGGGAGAGATAGTAATAGAATGGATGTGGAGGGTGTTCAGATTGGCTTGGGAGGAGGGTAGAGTCCCGGAGGATTGGAAGTCAGGTATAATTATTCCTCTGTACAAAGGAAAAGGGGAAAAAGCAGTGTGTTGTAATAATAGGGGCATTTGCCTTCTCAGTGTAATAGGAAAAGTATATGGTAGGATACTTATTGACAGAGTTAGGGAAAGTACTGAGGAATTAGTTGGAGAAGAACAAGGAGGTTTTAGGAAGGGAAGAGGTTGTGTAGACCAGATATTCATTCTTAGATCCTTAGTGGAAAAGTTTCTAGAGAAGGGCAAGAAGTTGTATGTGGCCTTTATGGATCTGGAGAAAGCTTGTGACAGGGTGGATAGACAAGGTTTGTGGAAAGTACTAAGAATATATGGAGTGGATGGGAAGTTGTTGAAGGCTGTGAAGAGTATGTATGAGGGTGCTAAGGCTGCAGTGCGTGTGGATGGCAAACTGAGTGAATCTTTCCATTTGAAGGTTGGATTGAAACAAGGATGTGTCATATCTCCATGGTTGTTCAATCTGTATATGGATGGCGTTATAAAAGAGACACAAGGTCGGGCAGTGGATGTTGGACCGGCCCTAGTAAGAGAGGGCAGTGTTTGGAAACTCCCTGTACTGTTGTTTTCAGATGATACTGTGTTGTTGAGCGAAGATGAAGGGGAGCTGCAAGGCTTGGTAGATGAGTTTGGGAGTGTGTGTAAGAAACGGAATCTAAAGGTGAATGTAGGGAAGAGTAAAGTGATGGTCTTCGAGAGAAGTGAAGCCAGTGAATGTACAGTGAGATTGGATGGGAAAGATATGGAGAATGTGAGTGAATTTAAGTACTTGGGCAGTGTGATGAGTAAGGATGGAAGTCTGGAGGGTGAAGTGCTCGAAAGGGTGCAGCAGGGAAGGAAGGTTGCTGGTTCATTAAAAGCAGTGATAAGAAACAGGGAAGTGAGCATGGAAGTGAAAAAGTTGTTACATGACAGTATTGTGATACCAACTTTGACATATGGAAGTGAAGCTTGGACCCTGTTGGAAGGACAGAAGTCAAGAGTGAGAGCAATGGAAATGAGTTAAGAGGAGCATGTGGAGTCACATGGAGAGACAGACTAACAAATGAGGAAGTGAAGGAGCATTGTGGTGTGGTTGAGGATGTGATGGGAAGCATTAGGAGAAGCACATTAAGGTGGTTTGGGCATGTGGAGAGGATGGAGAGTGAAAGACTGACGAGGAGAGTGTATGTGAGTGAGGTGGAGGGGGCGAGAGGGAGGGGGAGGCCGAGGATGAGATGGAGGGATGGAGTGGAGAGGTATATGAGAGAGGGGGGTGTGAGTTGGGAGCGTGGTAGTGAAATGGCAGGGGACAGAGTGACATGGAGGCGATTTGTTTGTGGCCATCCCGTGTGGGATTAAGGCGTCTGGCAATAGATAGATAGATAGACCTGGGGTTGAGGAGGTGTATGCAGAGATGATCAAGTATAGTGGAGAGAGCAGAATGAAGTCCTTGTTGGAGATATGTAAGAAGGCATAGATGAGTGAAACTGTGCCATCAGAGTGGAAAAAGACTGTGAATATACCCTTGTACAAAAATAATGGTGAGCGAAGTGAGCACAAGAATTATCGTATCATAACTTTATTGGGTGTGATAGGGAAGGTATCGTTTCGTTTTCGTTTCGTTTTTAAAGGCTCCAACATGCTTGCATGTGTCGGCCTTGGTCACCTAATGGCGGCTCTCCACGCTGCTCGATCTC
>JAGKTI010001697.1:50309-78825 GCA_018397915.1 Birgus latro
TAGTGGAAAAGTTTCTAGAGAAGGGCAAGAAGTTGTATGCAGCCTTCATGGATCTGGAGAAAGCATATGACAGGGTGGATAGACAAGGTTTGTGGAAGGTATTAAGAATATATGGAGTGGATGGGAAGTTGTTGAAGGCAGTGAAGAGTATGTATGAGGGTGCTAAGGCTGCAGTGCGTGTGGATGGCAAACTGAGTGAATCTTTCCATTTGAAGGTTGGATTGAAACAAGGATGTGTCATGTCTCCATGGTTGTTCAATCTGTATATGGATGGGGTTATAAAAGAGATACAAGGTCGGGCAGTGGATGTTGGAGCGGCCCTAGTGAGAGAGGGCAGTGTTTGGAAACTCCCTGTACTGTTGTTTGCAGATGATACTGTGTTGTTGAGTGAAGATGAAGGGGAGCTGCAAGGCTTGGTAGACGAGTTTGGGAGAGTGTGTAAGAAACGGAATCTAAAGGTGAATGTAGGGAAGAGTAAAGTGATGGTCTTCGAGAGAAGTGAAGCCAGTGAATGTACAGTGAGATTGGATGGGAAGGATATGGAGAATGTGAGTGAATTTAAGTACTTGGGCAGTGTGATGAGTAAGGATGGAAGTCTGGAGGGTGAAGTGCTCGAAAGGGTGCAGCAGGGAAGGAAGGTTGCTGGTTCGTTGAAAGCAGTGATAAGAAACAGGGAGGTGAGCATGGAAGTGAAAAAGTTGTTACATGACAGTATTGTGATACCAACTCTGACATATGGAAGCGAAGCTTGGACCCTGTTGGAAGGACAGAAGTCAAGAGTGAGAGCAGTGGAAATGAGTTGTTTGAGAGGAGCATGTGGAGTCACATGGAGAGACAGACTAACAAATGAGGAAGTGAAGGAGCATTGTGGTGTGGTTGTGGACGTGATGGGAAGCGTTAAGAGAAGCACGTTAAGGTGGTTTGGTCATGTGGAGAGGATGGAGAGTGAAAGACTGACGAGGAGAGTGTATGTGAGTGAGGTGGAGGGGGCGAGAGGGAGGAGGAGGCCGAGGATGAGATGGAGGGATGGAGTGGAGAGGTATATGAGAGAGGGGGGTGTGAGTTGGGAGCGTGGTAGTGAAATGGCAGGGGACAGAGTGACATGGAGGCGATTTGTTTGTGGCCACCCCGTGCGGGATTGAGGCGTCTGGCAATAGATAGATAGATCCAATTTTCGTACCTCTGCAACAATATCTTCTACCTATCCATCTATTAATTGCCTGACACCTTAATCCCATAAGGGGTGGCCACAAACAAATCACCTCCTTGTCGCCCTGTCCCCCGTCATTTCATTACCACGCTCCATTTCATTGCTTCCTGTTCTGCTTCCAGGAAATGTCTTAATTTGCATAGCTTCTGCTCCTAGGAAAATGTCTAAATTTGTGTAAGTGCAGCAGTGGAAATAATTCACCTCAAGTGCGTTAGTATGTATGACATACATACTAATGCCCTAGGGGGCATATATTGTACTTGAAGCACAACTGTGGACTGTTGCCAGCTCCACTTGTCTCCTGTAGTCCTCAATTTATTCCCGACTGTGTTGCAGGCTGGTTTTTGTGCATCTTCCAGCTTCACATTCATGCAACACTAGCCCATTGATTTATTGCTGGTTTATTGTTTCATGTAGTATTTATTGTAGAATACTATATCTTTACTCAGTCATTAATATTTCAGATTCAGAATAACCAGAATATCATTAGTGAGCCATATTTGTTGTTGTAAAAGTTCTGATCTTGAGACCCCTTCCTACCTATGAAGAGGTGATGAGATAATACCATCATGTGAGAGTTGAGATGAAACAAGAAAAGAAAGCAGCTTTTAGTGGCATTGCTGCAGCTGTAATAGAGAGATTAGAACATTTATGGAAATTAACTTCAATTTCATTTCAAAGAAACGTATTCATGATATGTTGAAATCCTACTGTATCAAAGTGAACAGCATTATCAGGTCTCGGAATGCAAAAAAGAAAGGTGGACAGAAATGTTATCAAATGCACAAAGATTCAGCCAAAGGAAAACTGTTTTATATTAGTCCATGCACGTGCTCCAGTCTTGAACATTGCAGCAGCCTGCGTGAATGTCGCTTCCCGGAAGAACATAAATTTTTTCTTAATCGGAGAAGGAATCATGCAGTGGCAATAGAGATGCTTAATTTTTCAACAGCAAAAGGAAACATGAAATGTTGTGTGAGGAGTTATGGTAGACTGAAACAACAAGGGTATGTAACTGAACCATCAAAAGGTGAGATGGACAACAGTGAATCAAGTAATTACATCATCATCATCATCATCATCATTTAATCCTGTGTTGCCCAGTGAGGAGTATAGGAGCCCAGGGCTAGGCAAGTTGGACTTGACACTTGAGATGAGAGTGACCATCCTGACTCATCTTTCCTTGCCTTGCCACCATAGAGTGCAGACCTCTGTCCATTCTCTCTCTCTTGACTTGCTCTGCCTCATTTACTGAGGAAGGATTTTCTAGTATTTTACCAGTTTTTGGCCATTTAGGGACATTGTCTCTGGCACTTAGAGGGAATTTTTGTTATTTTTTACCCACTTTTGCGGAGACTGTCTCCGGCTGACAGATGTCTGCATGGCTGTTCCTCCCCCCCTGCTGTTAGTGTCCCTCACTGTAGTACGACACCGAACCCTGAAGGGGTGCCGTTAGGGCACTTTCATGAGGGGGGGGCCATTAGGGCCTGGTTAAAGGAGGCAGTGAGGGCGGCTACTGATAGATTGGGGAAGTCCCTCACGGGGCAGTGGCAAGGCCTCCTACGTTGCCCTTTAGAGGGTGGGGAGCATCGGTTGCCAATCACTATAGAGAATTTGGCCACTTTTACTGTTTATTCTTTTTGCAGTGAATATCCGAGTGTCTGTGTGTCTGTTGTGGAGAGCATGAAGGGATCCAGCAAACCTAGGCCTCTGAGGGCTGCCCGTCTCCTTCCCCTTCCATCGAGGCCCTCCCCTCCTAAACCAATCATGGGCACTAAATGGGAGCGGCGGCTCTCCTCCAGCAGCTCCCACTCGTCGTCGCCTGGGGATTCCCCTGCAGGTCCCCCTTCTTCTTGATCCACTGGGGCTGTAGCTCATCACTGCTCTGCTGCCTCGACCATCTCCTTCTCAGCTCAGTCGGTGAAGGTCGCTTGCCTCCACGAGGCAATGGATGAAGTGACTACTGCTTCACCCGCTCTCTCTACCGACTCTGCCACTCTAGCTCCCTCTCGTGCTGCACTCGGTCCTGCCGCTAAGTCCATGATGCCATGCAACCTAGCCTCCGCTCCCTTTGGGCTGTCACCCTCCCCCACTCGGTCTGGCATGATTACGGGCATTCTTGCTGCCGTGGCACCCCCGGCCACTGCTCCTCCTGCCCAGGCTGCTGCCTCTCCGGAGGACGACGAGTGGATCCCTGTGTCGCGGAAAACATGGCAAGTGACACAGGGAAACGGCTCCCACTTAGCATCATGCTCAGTGGCTCCACGGGGGCCTCCACCTGCTCCATGCCCTGCCGCCTCATCGTGGCCCCTCCACCACCCCGCTCCATCTTTCCTGCTTTTCACGTCCCGGTTCAGACAGGATATAGCACCAGCTATGACGTGGTTGCTGCCCTGGAACGTCATCTGCCAGGGCTTGCAGTTACGAACCGCTTTGGACGTGACGAGCTGTTTGCTGATCCCTGCCACCGAGGAGGCGTATCTGCGGCTGATGGTGATGGCAGAGGATGAGGCACCGCCAGTGAGACTCATAGAGGTCCTGACTTGAGGAGGCCAGCTCACCATAGCCATGGTTATGGGATACCCTAGGTGCATGCTAATGGATATCCTCCTCCAGCACAGCCTGGTGGAAGAGGCAACGCAGTGCCAAAACAGTCGCACACGGGAGGAAACTCAGCAGGTGTGTGTGACCCTGAGAGGCCCTCTGGTGCCTCAGCTCAACCTGGGGAATTGTGGCATGTATTACCTTCGCCCTTACACATAAGAACTGTTGAGGTGCTACCGCTGCCAATGGTATGGCCACCATCGCGCCACCTGCAACCGTCCTGTGGTGTACGGGATCTGCAATGGCGCACATGACACTGAGCTATGTCTGGCGCACTTCAAGGCGAAGGAGCCTGTCATCGCCCGCTGCCCCAATTGCTCAGGGTCTCATCACACGTGGCACCCCAGCTGCCCTGTGAGGGTGAAAACAGTGACGCAGGGCTGGGAACGGCAGGTAGCGTGCGTAAGGAACCAACAGGCCACCAGTTGCACTCCGGCTCCCCCAGGCACTTTCATCTGGGGACAGCAACAACACCCCACCGTGCCGAGTCCACCCACTCTCAATGTGGCCGACTTCCCTCCTCTGCCCACAGCCGTCATCCAAGGCCAGACCACTGCCGAGATCCACCATCCGGCAGAGCACTCTCACCAGGTTCCGCCACCCAGCTCCGAGCTTCGTCCTCCCCCGGCTCGTACCCAGTCAACTCTGCTCTTCTCGATCGAGGAGCTCAAGTCCCTGGGAACTCAAATAGCTGTGGCAGTCGTGCAGGTGATCGCCTAGTTGACAGGGCTGCCATTGAGTACAGACTCCGCTGTTGCTGCAGTCGGTCTCATTCTCGACTAGGCCTATGAAAAGAAGCGGCAACGCCACTTCTCTGCTTCTCCTTGCCCCAGCAGGAAGCCTTGTCACGATCGGAAAGCTGAAGTTCGGCCTTCCTCTGCCCCTCCGCCAACCGATTGGGCACCTTGTCCTTCCACAGCCCTCAGCCGAGCCCTTACCAACACCAGTGGTGGTCACGACAGTGCCTGTGACCCAGGTTCTGATGGAGGAAGCCTTGCAGCCTGATCCACCTGTCTGCATGATGCCACCAACGGTGGTCATGACAGTGCCTGTGACCCAGGTTCTGATGGAGGAAGCCTCGCAGCCTGATTCACCTGACTGCGTGATGCCACTTTCCACCTCTGCATCCTCCAGTGGAACTTTCCTAGGGGCCAGGAGTAGGCTCCTGCACTTACTGGAGGCAGCTATGAGGGACTGCCCTCATGTTTTCCTGCTACAGGAGACACTTCTGCCAGAGAGGGCAGCCTTCCATCTCTCAGGTTACACCACTCATCTCCTCCCATACGTGCATGGCATCACATGGGGTTGTGCCCTTTTGGTTCGGGACCACATCGCATCCATAGATTGTGACCCTCTTCCCTTCTGTGAGCCTGATGTAGAGGTACAGGGCATGGTCCTTCACCTGGTGTATACCGCAGCCACAGGGGCACTGTGGAGGTGGGAGGCCTGTTCTCCCAGGCTACCACGGGCTCTGTGTATATCGGGGGCAACTTCAATGCCCACCACGCCCTTCTTTCCTCACCCCTTTGGTCCAGTGAAGCAGGGCAGCACTTCTCCATTGTTCTGGAGGAGATGGGTGGTGCCTTCCTTTTAAATAACACTTCCATGGCCACACATATCGCTGGAGGTCGACTCGACCTGTCTTTTGTCTCTTCCCCCCCTTGCGGGCTGTGCAGTGTGGTCGCTCCACCCCCATCTTTCGGGCAATCACTTTGCGGTACAGGTCACCCTACCCATGGCTCCACTTCCATCTCCCCCACCCCCTCCACTGTGATGGGATATCTGCAGGGTTGACTGGGCTGCTTTTGGCTGTGCTTTGGCGGCGGCCTTTGAGGTATCTCCTTCTGCCCTGATCGTCAAGAGCTGAGCGGATCAGGTAGCCCGTGCTTTCACCCAGACGGCCTCGTTCACTATACCGCTGTGACAACGGTCTGCGAAGTGCTATGTGGATGGCTGGATCTATTGAGACATGGTCAAGGAGCTGAATCACAGGCTGAATATGGCACATAGGCAGTACTGGCAGCACTGTACATCCCCGCACCGTCGGTATCTGGTTGCAGTTGTGCACCAAGTTACATCTGAGAAGCTCCGCCTCAAGGAGGAGGCGTGGATCGGTGTCACGAATTTTCTACATCGTGAAATTATGTATCATAAATCGTGACCGATTGATTTTGCGGGAGCGACGAATAGTTCTGAAATGCATGAGATTTCGCTCAATCTCTTAACCGTCCACTCGTGTACTTGTATTTGCATCAAATTTTCAAAACTTTCATCATTCTTTCGCGAGTGACTGTCTTTATGTACAGACAGTGCATTCCTCTGAGCGATAATTTCTGAATTATCGTTTCTTTGCACTTGCCTCCCTAGCCGTTAGGTGGCCACGCCCTTTTCACACGATGCCTCTGTTTAGATCAAGCATCGAGTCAGTCGTCCAAGTGACAGTCTCTGAGTGTGGATGTGCTGTGCGCAAAGCTCAAGCGGGTCTCTTTTCTTAGCGATCTCAGAAGTCTCGGCTGTATTGGCGTGAATTCCCGAAGCTCCAACCAGCCTGGTGATTGACTGTATTAGTGGCGGTCTCATTATTGATTAGTATTTTTTTTGTTTTTCCTAGGTTTAAGGTTCTTTAGTTGTTTAGCTCAGTGCTTTATTTAGTTATTTGTTTGAGTGCTTGAGTGAGTGCATTTCCCTTTCTTTGATTCTGAATAGATTCATGTAACGTAAATTTATTTTCTTGTATTTAATAAATTTACAGTTCATTTTCTTGAGCTTTGTTGAATGTAACAGTCGTGTTTGATTTCCCCACATATTTAGTACACTTTTGCTACTCCAAGTTAGCACAACTACTTATATTAATCACGACTGGTACTTAGGCCAGCTCTTGGTATTAATTCTTAAATCCATTGTGCCAGCTAGGAGTTTGGCTCAGCCAAGATCCTGTTTATTATTATTATTATTATTTTTTGAATGTTAAGGGGAGAAACTAACTTTCTCAGAGGCCAACAGTACAGTAATACAGCCTTCTTGAGCGTTTAGTCTCTGCTGTGTACTGTTGAGGAAGTTTATAAATTCTCGACTCTAGAGAATTGGCGAAGTAAGCCAGCATAAAAGTGAAATCGCTACTTGATTTCACAAGTCGATTCTCTCGTGATAATCGACTTGATAGTTATTCCTAGTGTCCATAGGCGCACACATTATCATTTTCCCCCTGACTATCGGGTGGTGTCATACCCTGGATTCTCGCTCCACTCTCCATGAGATGTGGAGGAGAATTTGGTTCATCACTGATCCACGTCTTCCACTTCCACCTTCTCATCCTGACCCTGCTGCTGAGGCCAGCCGTCTTGCACAGCACTTCGCAGACTGTTCCACCTCCCACAATCTCCTGCTGTCTGTCCAGGCCCTACAGGCGCAACTGTCTGCCTCCCATGTTGCTGCGATCCAGGCTGTCTGTGAAAGGCCTAACCTCGCTGATTGTCCTATCACCAGCGGGAAACTCCAAAAAACGCTGTGCCACAGGAGCGACACTGCGCTTGGGCTCGACGGGCTCACTTACACTGTGTTATCTCATGCTGGAGATTGTGATAGTGAGCGGCTGCTTGATCTACTCATCCTCTCGTGGTCTGAGGGTCGTCTGCTGAGGTCTGAAGACAGCTACCATCCACCTGATTCCTAAACCTCATGATCCCACCGCCATGCACCCAGTATCCCTTCTTAGCTGCATTGCTAAGACGGCAGAGAGGTTTTTGCGCACTCGCCTTGCCTGGCGTCTGGGACCGCTTCACCCAAGAATTTTTGCCTGCCATCCTGGCACTGCTTAGCATCCTTCCTTGGGGAGCTCAGAGGGGGAAGGGGGTTGGCTGTCTTCCTCGACCTTGAAAAAGCCTTTGAACTGGCTGCTCTTGCAGCCAAGGGAGTGGGCAGCAAACTGCTGTGGTGGGACAGAGACTTTCTCGAGGAGCGTATCGCGGGGGTGTGCTTTCAAGGGCACCTCTCCCCTTTTTATCGTCACGCCAATGGCACCCTCCAGGGGAGTGTCTTGAGCCCGTTATTATTTAACGCTCTGGTGGAGGGGCTACTGACCATCGACTACAGACTCTGTGTGACCCTCTTCAGCCACGCTGACAATCTGGCACTTGTCTTTATGAGACATGGTTGTTTCACACAAGTTCACTCAACTCTTTCCAAGCTGCATGCCAGGTGCAGTGAGGTGGGCCTGAAAGTAATTTTGGCAAAGACCAAATGTCTGTTCTTCTGCCTCCGTCCCCCAGACTTCCCACTGACTCTTGGTGGGCACCAGCTCACCTTCGTCACTCTCCACCAGTATCTGGGAGTTTGGTTCGACAGTGGCCTCAGCTTTGCGAGGCATATAAAGCACCTGCCGGAGCATGCTTCAACCCACATGGCTGCCCTCAGGTGTCTTTCAAGCCGGAGCTTGGGGGCGTCCTTCCGGGTCCTCCGGACTTTTTACATTCATGCCATTAGGTCTTTGGTGGACTACAGTGCCATCTGCTCAACTGGCCTCACCCCACCTAACATCCATTCTCTGGAGGTCCTCCAGAATGACACGCTCCACATTGTGTTGGGTGCTCCTTGCTGGACCCGGCTCGTTAAATTACGCATGGAGAGTGGTTTGCCGTCACTGGCACATCGCATTACTTTAAGGGCTGCAGTTATCACTTTCCAGCTTGTGCAATGTCACCCACAACTGCCGATCTCGGCAGTGCTCAGGCAGCTGCTGTGCGGACCTCCCGCCCCTCTTCCCCAGCGTGACTGGGCCTGTACAACAGCTGCTGTTATTCATGGTTTGGGTGCCGCCCCTGCCCTCTGCCGGAATCCAGACCTACCCTTTCATGGGTTTGCTGCCTCACCACCATGGGACCCTCCTCCTTTCATGATCGTCTGCCCCTTGGAGGCCAAACCTCACTCCTCCATTCCAGCCATGCTACATCAGGATGGCCTTTGTAGTGTGGCTACTTTGCACTCCCCTGACTCAGCCACTTATTTCACGGATGGCTCAGTCTGTCCTGATGGCTCTGCTGGGTCAGCTTTTGTCTGTGCCCGCCATATAGAGTCCTGCCGACTCTCCCAGGGAGTCTCTGCATTTCAGGCAGAAGTCGTGGCCATCCTTGGGGCATTGTGCCATGCCTATAAACATCCTCCCAGGCATGTAGTCATCCACACTGACTCCCTATCATCGCTCCAGAGACTCCGCTCTTTTTCTCTAACTGATAATGTCCTTCTGCTCACTGCAATCTTTCACGTTGCCTCCCTTCTCACCGATGGAGGTGTCACTGTCACCCTCCATTGGCTCCCAGGTCATATGGGAATAGCCGGCAATGAGCTTGCTGATGCTGCAGCATGCTTCGCTTTCTCCTTCCTGGAGGTCACGTTCCTGCTCCGGCCTGGCATCTCACACATCGTCACCACCTGGATTGGCACCATCGGCAGGCTGTCCCAGGATGACCACCAGCTCTGTATTTCTGAGGGCTCACACTCTGCCACGTGGTATGCCACCGCTATGTCTTATTCCCCGCTTTTGTTCCCCCTGGGACTGCTTAATTATCTCATGGTGCGAGTCCAGCAATTACGATTGGGGTTCCTCTGCTTCAAATAGCTTTCTGCTGCAGAGCTGGTTCTGTATCCCCACTGCCTGGCTAGATCTGAGGAGCCGCTCATCCATTATCTGCTCCACTGCCCAGCCACTACTCCACTCCGGTCTCACCTCGACACAGGCTTTGCTCGGTCGGGGGATGACTTTACTGATGCTGTGGGCATTGTTGCCAATGCACCCTTCAACTTACTACTCACTATGGTTAGGGATTACCCTCCCCCACGTTACTTACAGCCCGCACGGGCAAAGCACATCCCTGACAGGCTCTTAGTTTGCCCGTATCCCAGCATTGTTTGGGATAAAAAAAAAATAAAATAATAAAAAAAAAAACTCATCCCTGAATGGCATCTAGTGAGCAACAAACCCCCAACCACTCCTTGGATATAAACCTTGTGCAGGTTTATATCCAAAGAGATATATCCAATTGGAGCACCTTAATTACCCACCAAACCACCAGGTGCCATAATTTGGTTATATGGTTACCATCCAGTAAAATAAATGGTTTCCTGGTGTACAGGAAACCATTTGGGTTGTCACTCAGTGTAGAGTCACCCATAGATAGAAGGAAGAGGAAAGAATGAAGGAAAGAAGATAGGAAAGAGCAGTCACCTGAAAGCAGCACTACATCGAGTGAGTGGATGGTGGGTGCCCCCAGCTAGGGAAAATGAATCAGAAAAAACAAAAATGAATCACAAATTTGGACTCTTACTGAGGCCTGTGGCTGCACCAGCACGTAAGATAGAGCTGCAGCACTTATAACATCATCGATGTTGCAGGATAATCAATCAAGAAGGGGCAGACATCTCAGAGTGCATAGTCTCACTTACTCTCCAACTCCACCCATGTGGGTCCCTTTGTGCAACCCTCCAGGCAACGACTTTTCCTCCTCTAAGTATCTCCCGACAGGAGTGATCAACCAGCTCCAGCCATGAGTTATGTGGCCTTCCCTTTGGCCTCTTCCACCTTGCATTAACTCATTCATAGATCACCTTGTGAGCAGGATCAGCCTCGGGAAAACGGGCCATGGAGTTGACGTTGACGTATTATGTGGGTAATAGGCCCTGATTCAGTCTCATGGAGTAGTCACTTGTTACGCACCTGGTTGCACCAGGATACTGGAACAGTTAATGCTGACGATGCTAGTGCCATCTTAGACAGGAATAAAATAAGAAGAGCAAAGAAATGAATTATCTCAACACATCAAAAAACTAACAAGGTGTCATCACCCCTGCATGCTATTTTCTTTGACAGAAGGTAGTACGAAACCCCGACATTCATTCATTAATTTGTTCATCATAAGAAATTGGTGAGAGACTTCCTAAGTGCACTGTGGCTGAAGAATACATTGTTTTGCTTCAGGAACCAGATTCCCGTTATGTTGGTCATTTCACTTTAGGAACAGGCTCTGGAATATCTGAAGCAATAGGTATCATGGAGTTTCTTGAATTGAATGAAATAGAAACCAAAGATAATGTTGCAGTCACCTGTGATGGTACGATGGGGAACACAAGCAAAAAGAAGGAGTCATCAGCCACTTCGAAAGAACTGGGAACACCTCTTCAGTGGATTATTTGCCTCCTTCATGCCAATGAATTGCCATTCCGGCACCTCATCCACGAGTTAGATAGCAGAACCAGTGGACCAGAAGGCTTTACTGGACACATTGGAAAAGAATTTGCCAACTGTGAAGAACTGCCACCAGTAAAATTCAATGCCATTCCTTCTCATGAGATAAATGTGGATGATGGATAGCAGTGAGTTGAGCACTAATGAAAAATATCTGCTAGATATTCATTAAGCAGTGTCGAGCAGAAAGGGATCCTCTCATCTGGCAGCAAAAAAAAAACAGAGATGATAAACCGTTTGAGACGTCCAACAATCTCCAATAGGGTGCTCCATCTGTACATTTCAAGGAGCACATCATCCACAACACTGGAAGAAATTGTACTGTGCATCATGGCAGTATATGTTCCAGTATGGTTTGCTGCTGAGAAGAATTCCAACTTCACAGACGAAGCCAAACATTTCTTCATGATGATGAAATCAACTCAAGCACCAACAAAGTCCTCCAGAGGAATTCCTTCGCCCATCCCGAAAATGTACTTCTGTCGGTGATACATGACAATCAACATCATGTAAGAAAGTTGGGATGGATCCTCAAATGCAAACATTCCACTCCAGAACGTGAAGGAATATGCTGCTTCACAATGCCCAGACTGGTTTTCAACTGTAAAAACTATTATGAGATGATCAGCTGGCAAGAAACTGACACCAGCGAGTCCTCTGTCTTGAATGCCTTACCCAACAATTTGTTGGCCAACTATATTAACATTCCATTCCAGAACATGAAGGAATATGCTGCTTCACCATGCCCAGACTGGTTTTTAACTGTAAAAACTATTAGGAGATGATCAACCAGCAAGAAGCTGATGCCAGCGAGCCCTCTGTCTTGAAGACTTTACCCAACGATTTGTTGGACAACTATATTAAGACAGCAGAACAGCCAATTGGACTTATCCCAGTGTTCCCTTGTCTCACGCAAGTGTTGAGAGGGCTATAAAACTGGTTACCAAAGCTTCAGATAGTGTGACTGGATGAGAACAACTTTATTCATCAAACAAGGATGCACTCAGGGAATCAGATACCAAAGTTAGAATATAAAATAGACGCCAGCTAAAGGAAAGGTCATTGGGGCTGGTTTGGGTGGTACTCAGTATACAGCGTCCTCCTTGTGGTGAGTACTGGGTTCTTTGTTTTATATCTAGAGGAGTGCAATAATCCCTCCAAGATCTGATGTAATAGAGCCAAAGTCATGTCTGGAAGTTGGTCTTGTCCAGGCCAAAGCCTTCTGGACAAGTGCTTATGGACCCTTACCCAACCTAACTCTGAAAACCATCTAAATAACTTCCTACCAGACATGCACAGCACCCATTTAAGACTGTAACACCAGTCGAGCAGGGCGGTACTCCCAAGGTGGATGGAAAGCTGATGACAGGGAAAGTTGGAGCTCCCATTTCATCAGCCCTTGGGACTAGTTCCTGACCAACCTCCTTTGCTGAACTTTTTTAATGTTTCAGTTACACGGAGAGTAGGCCAGCATGTTCTCCAATACAAGTTTCCCTAACTGTCTACACCATTCTACATGCACAGTACATACTACACTACCTTTCAAAATTAAAGAAAAATAATTTTTAACCATGCCTCAGAGTCCCGGGGGGGGGACCATAAATGCCTCAACCATCCCCCCCTCTCCTGGTGATGACTCAACATGCCTGGAACCACTGTCTGACTCACTTCTTCATTTCTGCAACATTCATGGCCTTTCTTCTAACTTTCTTTCTATAGAACACCACCTTTCCTCCTCTAAACCTCATCTTCTCTTCTTAACAGAGACTCAGCTGTCTGAGGCAACTGACAGCAAACCCTTTTCTGTATCCTCCTACTTTCTCTATACTCATTTCAAAGCCAAAGGTGGCAGTTGTGTATATGTACACAACAAACTATCTTGCTCTCATGTTCCTGAACTTGATTGATTCTTCTGAATTCTCTACTCTCTGGCTTCTGCTTTCCTGTCATTCTCTGACTAAATATATCTGCGCTGTTGACTTATCACCTAATTCTACTGACTATAAAAAATTCTTCGACTATCTTACTTCTACGATGGAACACATTCTATCCATTTCTCCTTTCTCGGAATTGTCCATTCTAGGAGATTTCAATGTTCACCAGTGTACAGCAACCTACCTGTATCCCTGATTGCCTTGGAGAGAGCTCCAACATACTTGACCTCTTCCTTACAACTAATCCTTCTGCTTACACTGTTAATCTTTTCTCTCTGTTGGGTTCCTCCAATCATAACCTTATTACCTTAACCTGTCCTGTCGCTCTGGTGCGGCCTATGGACACTCCAAAGAAATGTTGTCTGCGGCACTTTGGAGCTGCAGATTGGGAGACCCTCAGGCATTACTTCTTTGATTTTCCCTGGAATGATTATTGCTTCCATGGCTGGGAGCCATCTGCGTGTGCCTTACGCATTTCGGAGGTTATTCTCTCGGGCATGGAAGCATACATTCCTTTCTCATATACTTTGTCTAATGCATGAAAGCCTTGGTTTAATCATGCTTGTTCTAATTCTGTCCACAACAAGGAGAGGGCCTATAAAAGGTACCGGAGCCAACCCACCCCTGAATCACATCTTTCTTATGTTTCTGCCCGGAATCGTGCTAAGTCTGTTCTTCACTCTGCTAAAAGTAATTTCATCCGCACTAAATGTTCTCAACTCTTCAACTCGAATTCTTCCTGCTCCTTCTGGCACCTTGCCAAAAACCTTTCCAACAACTTTATCTCCTCATTCTTCCCTCCTCTTTTCTTCTCTGATGGCTCTGTAACTATTTCCTCTACTGATAAAGCAGATCTCTTCACTCAGACTTTCTCCTCCAATTCCACTTTAGACGATTCCGGTGTTGCTTCTTCATCACTTCCCCCCTCTGACTTCGTCATGGCTGACATTAAAATTTCTTCAGTTGATGTATCTTCTGCCATCACTGGCCTCAATACTGACAAGGCATATGGACATCATGGAGTCTCTCCTGTTGTCCTCAAGAACTGTGCTTCTGTGCTTACACTCTGTCTAGGTAAATTCTTTCGCCTTTGTCTGTCAACTTGTACCTTTCCTTCTTGCTGGAAGTTTGCTCTCATTCAGGCAGTCCCAAAGAAGGGTGACCATTCCTAACCCTCAAACCTATCATCAGATTGCTTTGATATCCTGTGTCTCAAAAGTATTCGAGTCTATTCTTAACCCTTTGAGATTCCGATGACGATTTTGATCGTCATTTCAAATCCATCCTCAGAAATTCCGATGACACTTTTAATCGTCATTTTAAGAAACTTTTGTAAAATATTCACCATAAATCGCGTTTATGCACCATAGCAAAGAGACTCGACCATGACGTCAAGGAATGATTGCTTTGTGCATGGCAGGTACTGCACAGCTGGTATGACTCATGGCTTGTTTCTTTATCACTTTATTTTTGGTGGATATTTTTCTAAATTAAGGTATAAAATTTTTGGTTTTTGCCTAACTTCATCTCATCACTTTGACTTTTTGTTTTATTTATTTCCCTTTGTGGAACTTACTACGATAAAGTACAACTATTCAGCTTCAGAATAACACCACAACCAGCATCCTATCATAAAAAAACGTATTTGCACTGACCGATCAAAAAAAAAAAAGATTGCGAAGCGAATATGCGGCCGAGACTAAAAGATAATTATGCGTGTCTTTCCTTTCACTTTACTGTGAACAAAATGAAAGAACTACCATAATATATATATCATTGTAAAGGTAATTTATTGTAGTTTTGCATGGTTTAAACCAGATTTACATATGTTTATTAGTTTTTTTTTGCCAAATATTTTTATACTGCAAAGTATAAAAGTATAAAATTTTTGGTTTTCGCCTAACTTCAGCCTGTCATTTTGACATTTTATTTCCTTTTTTCTCCTTTTTTCAACATATTACAATAAAGTACAACTATTTAGCTTTAAACTGATACCAGAACCAACATTCTAGCATGAAAAGTGTAGATACCCAGTGAGATCAAAGAAAAATATTGTGCCGTGATGAATGGGTCAGCTTGAGAGTGGCTGACTCTAGCACAGACATAATCTGCTCGGCCCAGAAATATCACAGGGTTAACAGAAAAATTTTAAAGCATCTCATGTCACACCCTTCTTTCTGATCGTCAGTATGGGTTCTGTCAGGGACGCTCCACTGGCGATCTTCTCACCTACTTTTCAGACTCCTGTTCATCCTCCTGTCAGGACTTTGGCGAAAGCTTTGCCATTGCACTTGACATCCCAAAGGCTTTCGATTGAGTCTAGCATAAATCTTTAATATCCAAACTGCCCTCTTACAGGTTCTATCCTTCTATCTGTGCCTTCATCTCTAGCTTCCTTTCTGGTCGTTCTATAGCCGCTGTTGTAGACAGCCATCATTCTTCTCCTAGATCTTTCAACAGTGGTGTTCCTCAGGGCTCTGTCCTATCACCAACTCTCTTCCTTTTTTTCATCAATGACTTCTAAGCTGTACATCTAACCCTATCCACTTGTACACTGATGATTCCACCCTTCGCCTTTCCATTCGGTTCTTGTAACGTCCATCTCAGCAGTTACGTCAACAAGCAAGGGATGAGTCCATGGCACACCTAATGCCTGATTTGGCTCACCCAGACTGGGTAAAAATAATCTTGTTGTTTTTAATGCATCAAAAACTCAGTTTTTACACCTATCAGCCTGACATAATCTTCCACAGGAGTACCCATTAATGTTTAATAATGTCCTGCTCAATCGTGATCATCCTTGAACATGCTTGGTGTTTCATTCACTCGGGATTTATCTTGGAAAGAACATATAACATTTCTTGTAAAATCTGCTCGGAAGAGATTAGGTGTGTTAAGCCGACTCTGAACCTTCTTTACCTCTGCACAGTTGTTGACTTTGTACACAGGTTTTATTCGCCTCTGTGTGGAGTACAACTCTCATCTGTGGGGAGGCTCCCCACATACAGCTCTTCTCAGTAGGGTGGAGTCAAAGGCTTTTCGTCTCATTAACTCTCCTCCTCTTACTGGCTGCCTTCAACCTCTGTCTCTTCAACACATTGTTGCATCTTTATCTCTTTTTTATCACTACTTCATTAGTCACTGTTCCTCTCAACTGTCTGCTTGCATCCCTCCACCTATATGATGGGCACGTAGCATCCATCTAGCAACAAATTCTCATCCCTTTTCTGTCCAACTCTTTAATGCAAGTGTTAACCGTTACTCCCAGTCCTTCATTTATGCAACTGGTCAACTCTGGAACTGTCTTCCTCTATCTGTATTTCCTACTTCCTGTGATCTCCAGTCTTTCAAACTCAGTGTGTCCAGGCATCTCGAAATGAATGGATCTTGAATTTGGCTCTCTTTTGTATTGTCTTTGTTTTTTCTTGGAAGGAGCAGTTTGTGAGCCCATGGCCTTTCGTTCCTTCTTCCTTGCATAAAAAAAGAAAAGGACAGAAAGCATGAAATAAATGATAAGGAACCAGAGAATGAGGAATTAGAGCTGAGTATGGAAAATATTTAGCAGTTGACAGGGTACTGTAACTGCATACCAGACATGAATGGCACGTATTTAAGACCCTATTCACACAAATAAGGGACAGAAAGCATGAAATAAATGAAGTGGAAGCAGAGAATGAGAAATTAGAGGTGAGTATGGAAAATATTTAGCAGTTTCCAGGATACTTACAACACGTCCGTGGCTGTTATTAAGATGAACCCACCTTCTTGAAGGCTCTGACAGTGGTGAAAATGCTCTTGAAGCTCATGCAGTAATCCAGTTTTGTCCTGCACTTAATCCTTAGCACTGTGAATTATAATTGTTTAACACTGCACATTCTGTTCTTACTTGCACCATGCCAGTTTTTTATATACAGTAAGTCCTCATTTTTCGCTGTGTTGATGTTCCGCCAAAACGTTGCGAAACGTGAAACAACGAAGTGTGAAGTTAAGAACCAGTGGTAAAAATAGATGGGCGTTCCAGTGGGACAGCTACCTTACCCTATCAGAGTCCTATAACACCAAACAGGCCCTACCCAAAATTAAATATGGAGTGTTTACTAGTTGCTTATACAGCATAACACAATAAATATGTACCTGAAATGGCATTAGAACTGTTATAAAGAGCTGCAGCACCAAAATCCTTACCAGAAATAAAGTAAACATTGGCATGAGTGGCAGGTAAAGGTGTGTTGAGGGTGGATGGGCTTGTTACTGGGTGACATGGGCCTCTCTGGGGAAGCCCTGTCACCTAAGCTGAAGCCCTCGAAGTCGAATTCAGGCTCCAGCAACTCCACTTCCTCTCTGTCCACTTCTCCTCCTTCATCCTCCTCTCCTGTCACATCTAAGCCACATTCTCTGTCACATTAAAAAAATGTGTGATCCTGGCTGTCTCTGCTCTAGTAGGTTTCTGTTGTAGACTGCCATCAATTGAGACTTCAGATCATTCAAGGTGGATAGGATCTGGGTAGCCTCAGGCATACTCCCGTTGTATGTCTCGAAGGTTGTTGCCACGTCGGTTATGGTGGACAGGCTGTGGAACAATTTGTGGGTGGTCATCTTCTCCTGTGCAGTGTGCTCTGGCCTTTCATTGTCTTCACTAGAGTTCATCTCTTCCTCTGTTAAGTCAACCACACCAGAGTCTAAGTCGTAGTGTGTCAAGTGGTGTCTTACAGCCGTTTCGTCCACCTCTGCTGTGTAGGCTTGTGCGTCTGATCGCACAAAAAAAACAAACTCCATTAGGTGAATATTGATACAGTAAAAAACAGTGGCACAAATAAAGATTAAAGGAAGAAAAACACAGACACATTTGCTTTATTGTTATTTTACATCCACTCACCTGCTTCTTGAGAGGTTCCTTGTTCTTTCTTAGGGGTATAATGCAACATAACAGTAACCAATGTTACTGATTTTCATTACAGTGCTGCATATTCTTCCCCTGAATTGTTCTAACTAACACTTGGTTGGTTAACTCTAAAAACTAACTCCATTAAAAGGATATTGATACAGTAAAAAACAGTGGCAGTGGCAGAAATAAAGGTTGAGGGGAAAAAAATATACACATTTACACTATTGTTATTTTATGTGCACTCACCTGCTTGCTGAGAGGTTCCTTGTTCTTCCTTAAGGGTATAATGCAACATAATAGTAACCAATGTTACCGATTTTCATTACAATACTGTATATTCTTCCCCTGAATTGTTCTAATAACACTTGGTTTATTAACTCTAAAAAGTAACTCCATTAGGTGGATATTGATACAGTAAAAAAATGTGGCACAAATTAAGGTTAAGGGGAAAAAACACACAACACATTTACTTTATTGTTATTTTACATGCACTCACCTGCTTTTTGAGAGTTGCCTTGTTTTTTCTGAGTGTCCATATGGTGCTGTCAGGAGCCCCAGTCAGGGGACGTATCTCAGGGGCTGTCAACCCCTCCTCAGTGAGCTGCAAAATCCTCTGTTTCTCGGCTGCACAAAAAACACGATGGTGAAAGGGTCTGTAGTACCGCCGCTGTATCGATAGAGGGCAGGGTGGTCGCAAGATGGCCGCCAACAAATGAGCATCGGTATGCATCGTCTGCTGAGTGTTGGCTGCAGCTGGAAGCGGTGATGAAAATTGGGAAAAGTGACGAAGTTTGCGACGTGTCTGAAACTTTTTTCTATCGCGAAAAATGAAGCGTCGAAGTAAAATGCGTCAAAATACGAGGACTTACTGTATTTATATACAGTATATACAAGGAAGAAGGAACCATAGGCCGGAGACTGCAAACCGTGCATTCCAAGAAAAAAACAAAAAAAACAAATGAGAGCCAAATTCACGATCCGTTCATTTTGTAATGCCTGGTCACACTGCGTTTGAAAGACTGGAGATCATAGGAAGTACGAAATACAGACAGAGGGAGACAGCTCCAGAGTTGACATGTTGCATAAATGAAGGACTGGGAATAATGGTTAGCTCTTGCATTAGAGAATTGGACAGAAAAGAGATGAGAGTTGGTTGCTAGACGGGTGCTACACACCTGTCGTAGAGGTGGAGGGATGCAAGCAGACAGTTCAGAGGAGCAGTGACCATTAAAGTAGGAGATAAAGATGCAACAGTGCGGCGAAGAGACAGAGGTTGAAGAGAGCCAGTAAAAGGAGGTGAGTTAATGAGACAAAAAGCCTTTGACTCCACCCTATTCAGAAGAGCTGTATGTGGGGAGCCTCCCCACACATGAGAGTTGTACTGTACACAGGGGCGAATAAAATCCGTGTATAAAGTCAACAACTGTGCAGAGGTAATGAAGGTACGGAGTCACCTTAGCACACCTAATCTGTTGGAAGCAGATTTTATTAGAGACGTAACATGATCTTTCCAAGATGAGCCCTAAGTGAATGTAACCCCAAGCATGTTCAAGGATAATGCAGGACTGGGCTGGACATTATTAAACATTAGTGGGTACTCCTGTGGAGGATTGTGTCAGGTTAATAGGTGTAAAAACTGAGTTTTTGATGCATTAAAAGCAAGATTATTTTTACCCCAATCAGAGATACGAGCCAAGTCAGACATTAGGTGTGCCATAGCTTCATCCCTTGTTTGTTGAAGCAGCTGTTGAGTTGGACGCTGTGAGAACCGAATGGAAAGGTGAAGGGTGGAATCATCAGCGTATGAGTGGGTAGGGTTAGATGTACAGCTTAGAAAGTCATTGATGTATAAAAGGAAGAGAGTTGGTGATAGGACAAAACCCTGAGGAGCACCACTGTTGACAGATCTAGGAGAGAACGATGGCCGTCTACAACAATGGTTAGAGAATGATCAGAAAGGAAGCTAGAGATGAAGGCACAGATAGAAGGATAGAAACCGTAAGAGGGCAGTTTAGAAATTAACGATTTATGCCAGACTCGATCGAAAGCCTTTGAGATGTCAAGTGCAGTGGTAAAATTTTCGCCAAAGTCCCGAAATGAGGATTACCAGGAGTCTGAAAGGTAGGTGAGAAGATTGCCAGTGGAGCGTCCCTTACAGAACCGATACTGATGGTCAGAAAGAAGTTGTGATTAGAAAGATGCTTTAAAATCTTTCTGTTAAGAACTGACTCAAAAACTTTTGAAATACAGGATGTCAAAGTAATTGGACGGTAGTTAGAGAATTGGGAATGGTCACCCTTCTTTGGGACTGGCTGAACGAGAGCAAACTTCTAGCTGGAAGGAAAGGTATAAGTTGAACAACAAATACGAAAGAGTTTACCTAGGCAGGGTGTGAGCACGGAAGCACAGTTCTTGAGGACAATAGGAGGGACTCCATCAAGGCCATATCCCTTTTTTATATTTAGACCAGTGATGGCAGAAAATACATCAGCTGAAGAAATTTTAATGTCAGCCATGAGGAAGTCAGAGGTGGGAAATGATGGAAGAACAGCACCAGAATCGTCTAAGGTGGAATCGGAGGAGAAAGTCTGAGTGAAGAGATCTGCTTTATCAGTAGAAGAAATAGGGTAGAAAAGTAGAGGGAAGGATGATGAGGTAAAGTTGTTAGAAAGGTTTTTTGGCAGGGTGCCAGAAAGAGTGGGAAGATTTCGAGTTGGGGAGTTGAGAGCATTTAGTACGGATGAAATTATTTTTAGCAGAGCGAAGAACAGATTTAGCATGAGTTGGGGAGTTGAGAGCATTTAGTACGGATGAAATTATTTTTAGCAGAGCGAAGAACAGATTTAGCATGATTCCGGGCAGAAACATAAACAAGATGTGATTCAGGGGTGGGTTGGCTCTGTTACCTTTCATAGGCCCTCTCCTTATTGCGGACAGCATTAGAACAAGCGTGATTAAACCAAGGCTTTCTTGCATTAGTCAAAAGGTATGAGAAAGGATTGTATACTTCCATGCCCGAGAGGATAACTTCCGTAATGCACAAAGCACACACAGATGGTTTCCGGCCATGGAAGCAATAATCATTCTAGGGAAAATTAAAGAAGTACTGCCTGAGGGTCGCCCGATCCTCAGCTCCATAGTGCCACAGATTACTTTTCTTTGGGGGGTCCACAGACTGCACCGGAGCAATAGGACGGGTCAAGGTAATAAGGTTGTGATCGGAGGAGCCCAACGGAGAGGAAAGTTTAACAGCGTAAGCAGACAGATTAGTTGTAAGGAAGAGGTCAAGTATGTTGGAGCTCTCTCCAAGGCAGTGGGGGATATGGGTAGGGTGCTGTACAAGCTGCTTTAGGTCATTAAGGATAGAAGAGATCTAGGCTTGTTCACCAGGTGGATCAGTGAAAG
Organism: Birgus latro; assembly: GCA_018397915.1. Taxonomy (NCBI): domain Eukaryota; kingdom Metazoa; phylum Arthropoda; class Malacostraca; order Decapoda; family Coenobitidae; genus Birgus; species Birgus latro. The sequence continues at coordinate 71,585 of JAGKTI010001697.1, forward strand.
GAGAGGAGAGCCAAAGGTGGTGGTGAACATTGAAATCTCCTAGAATGGAGATTTCAGTGAAAGGAGAAATGGATAGAATGTGTTCCATCGTAGAAGGAAGATACTTTAAGAATTTTTGCTAGTCAATAGAATTAGGCGATAAGCAAACAGCGCAGATATATTTAATCAGAGAATGACAGGAAAACTGAAGCCAGAGAGTAGAGAATTCAGAAGAATCTAGTTCAGGAACACGAGAGCAAGATAGGTCATTGCGTACATATACACGACAGCCACCTTTGGCTTTGAAATGAGTACAGTATGGAGAATGTACAGTAGGAGGATACAGAAATGGGTTTGCTGTCAGTTGCCTCCAACAGCTGAGTCTCTGTTTGGAAGAGGAGGAGAGGTGGTGTTCGACAGAGATAGAGGAAAGACCACGAATATTGCAGAAATGAAGAAGTGAGTCAGACAGTGGTTCCAGGCATCTCTCTGAGTTGTCACCGGGAGAGAGACAGACGGGGGGATTTATGGTCTCCCCTCCCCTCCCCGTCCCCGCCCCCGGGACTCCGATGCCTGGTTTAATGAAGGCATTTTTCATTTTTTAGTTTTGAAAAGGATGTGTAGTGTGTACTGTGCATGTAGAATAGTGTTGACAGTTAGAGAAACTTGTATTGGAGAGCAAGCTGAACTACTCTCTATGGTACTGAAACACTGAAGTAGTTCAGCAAAGAGGGATGATCAGGAACTAGTTCCGAGGGCTGATCAAACGTGAGTTCCAGGCCTTTTTTTTTTTTTTTTTTTTTAATGCAAGGAAGAAGGAACCAAGGGCCATAGGCCCACGAACTGTTCCTGCCAAGAAAAAACACAAACAAAACGAAAGAGAACCAAATTCAAGATCTGTTCATTTTGAGATTCCTGGACACACTGCATTTGAAAGACTGGAGATCATAAGAAGTAGGAAATACAGGCAGAGGAAGACAGCTCCAGAGTTGACCTGTTGCATAAATGAGAGACTGGGAGTAATGATTAACTCTTGCATTAGAGAGTTGAACAGAAAAGGGATGAGAGTTTGTTGCTAGACAGGTACTACGTGCCCGTCATGGAGGTGGAGGGATGCAAGCAGACAGTTCAGAGGAACAGCTTGCACTCTGAACTTAATCCTTTGCACTCTGAATTCTAATTTCTTAACACTGCAGAACACTGTAAATTCCCATGTGGTCTTGTGGTGAGGCAGTGCAGTTTATTCACTATTTATTCACAAAAATGAGCATGAGCGGTAGCCATTGTGATGATTGTCTAGTCACTTTGGTAGTTTAGCGGGAACTGGAGAGGGGAGCCTGGAGAGTAAGAAGCGCATGAAAACACAGCCAAGTTCAAAGTTACGGTTCATTACATGTCTCTCTCTCCCCCCACCACCACCACCACCACCACCACCACCACCACCACCAAAGTCCCCAGCCCAAAATGTCCAGGACTTGGGCATCTGGGTCCTACAGGGATTACTGTATATAATAAATAAGCAAAGAGCCATATCAAGAATTTGTTAGTGTTGTTACAGCTCTCTGCTTATTTATTTAATATTGCCCTACACTGAGTGACAAGCTAAATGGTTTCCTGTACACCAGGAAACCATTTACTATGCTGGGTGGTAGCCATGTAACCAAACTATGGTAACTGGTGGTTTAGTGGGTAATTAACCCCTGCTGCGCTAATTCTTATCAGTCGGATTACCTTCCCAGAGTCATTTTTTTGGACTTTTTATTTTAATTTTAAGTTGATTTTTTGTCATCAGATCAAGTGTTTGTGATCTCGAACTCTTCATCACCGTCGTCTTTTTGTAATTTACGCCTCTTGGGTGGGTGTGAGGGTGGCAATAACTCACCAGCACCATGGGAGGTAGACGGGTGTGAATCCACCATTGCTGGGCTACAAACAAGAGCTGCATTACTAAATATGCGGTATTTGGCAACTGTGGTATGGTAGGGATTGGCAACAGCTCTGACGGTGTAGTAGGAGACCCATTGTTCCCATGGAAACCACTGACACCTCCTTTTCCCATTCCATCATCCAATCCTATATCGCCCCATAAGGAGTGTGGGAACCCGGGCCAGGCAAGTTGGTCCTGACATTTAAGATGAGTGACCAGCCTCTCATCCCTGAGTGGCATTACGTGAGCAATAAACCCCAACCACTCCTTGCATATAAACCTACACAGGCTCAATCCGACTGGAGGACCTTAATTACCCACTAAACCACCAGGTGCCAAAATTTGGTTATATGGTTACCATCCAGTATAGCAAATGGTTTCTTGGTGTACAGGAAACCATTTGGCTTGTCAATCAGTGTAGAGTCACCCATAGGCAGAAGGAAGAGGAAAGAATGAAGGAAAGAAAGACAGAAGAGAAAGGATGGAAGAGAGGAAAGGGCATACACCCTAAGCAGCACTGCGTCAAGTGAGTGGATGGTGAGTGCGCCCACCTACCTGAATCATGCTTGAAATTATGGCACGGAGACACGGAGATCCATCGCCTCATATTAGGCAATCAGCACGGGCAAGGGTGGCCTGCTTATCTGAGTTACTAAATATGCAGTATTTGGCAACTGCGGTGTGGCACGGACTGGCAACAGCTCTGATAGTGTAGAAAGAGACTCAGTGTTCCCATGGAAACCACTTACGCTTCCTCATGCTTAATATTGTGGTGCAGAGACCCATCGCCTCATATGAAGCAATCTGCGTGGCAAGGGGTGGCCTGCATATCGCCTTATATGAGGTGATGAGCGTGGTGGGGGTTAAGGCTCTCCAACTGGATTGAGCCTGTGTAGGTTTATATCTTAAATGTCAGTACCAACTTGCCTAGCCACGGGCTTCTATGCTTCTCATGGGGCAACACAGGATTCGATGATGTATGTATGTAGCTAGTGCTGGGCATATGCAACTTTAGACTTCCCAGAGGAAAGAAGATATTGCCGTAGAGGTATGATATTTCATACAAGCATTACCGCATTTCATACAGTACTTCTGTTTTGCATTAAGTAGTCCTGCAAATATTTCTGTGAGCTTTTACAAATGTTTGAAATAAATTAAGTTCAGGTCAAAAATGCTGTTTTTCTGATATTTTGAGTAGTTCCCAGGAGCAGAAGGTAGTTTAACTTACAGCAATGTACATGAATATATGACTGTTTAAGGCCATTCTCATGCCTTTTGTTGCTACCCCTAATAATTGTCATGTTCGTAAGAATTTTCATATTTTTAGAGTATTGTAAGTTTTTCACTACATAATTTCTATTTTCATTGGCTTCCTGGGTGGCAGAGAATATTAATTCATGGAGCTTAGATTTTACAGGTGTTTATACTATGCTGGGTGATAACCATATAACTAAGTTATGGCACCTGGTAGTTTAGTGAGTAATTAAGGCGCTCCAGTCGGATTGAGCCAGTGCAAGTTTATATCCAAGGGGTGGTTGGGGTGTATTGTTCACGTATTGCCACTCGTAGATGATTGAGACTGGTCACACTCAATTTAAATGCCAGGACCAACTTGCCTAGCCCTTGGCTTCTATGCTCCTCATGGGACAACATAGGATTGGTTGATGATGATAGTGATATATTCTCATGCTTGTGCCACTTTTTATCATTACTCGTCTGTTGCTTTAAAAAAAAGGAAAAATCGATCCACCCTGTAGAGAAAGAGGTAGATAGATAAACAGTATAAGGTTAGGAGAAAAATTAAAACTGGTTTGTGGAAAGAAGGCTGGGATGGTGAAAGGTGGAGTATATCGAATCTAATAGCTGTCTGCAGATGAGGCTGTATTGCTTGGTAAAAGTGAACAAATATTTAATGGTTGGTTCAACATTATATGAATATCTTAAGTAAAGGAAAGTGTGATATAGATGGTTATTGAGAGAGGTGACTCACACTGATGTGTTGGTGGTGAGAGAGAGAAAGAAATTGGAAAAGAGAGTTAAGGCACCTTCATGCAGTAATAAAAGAGAAGGCAAAACTTGGTAAGGAAGTGGAGAGATGAGTAGCACAGGGAAGAAAAGTAGTTGGTATTATGAAGGTCCTGATACAAAACAGAGATCCTAGTATGGAGGCTTCAAGAAGATAGTGTAAAGGTTTTTTGGCACCCATATTATCATATGGGTGTGAGGCTTTGGTATGGCAAGAGTGCAGAAGTCAGGAGTAAGAGCAGCAGAAATGGGGCTGTTGAGGAGAGTGTGAGGGGTATGTAGAGTGGTTAGAATATGTGTGAGGGGTATGTAGAGTGGTTAGAATATTTGTGAGGGGTATGTAGAGTGGTTAGAATATGAATATGTGATTTGCAAATGTGGAGTAAGGAAGTCTGTTGATAATGGTGTAGAGGAGAGTATGCTTTGATGGTGTAGTCATATTTAGAGAATAGATGTTGTGTATATATGGTGGTGGTGGTGGTTTTTGTTGTTGCAACCCCAGTCTCTTCTAGATGTGAACCCAGTAGACTGCTGGAAGCTGGCCACTTCGTCGAGTTGCTCCAAGAGGTCTGTTTTTGAGGTTATGTCAAAAGATTTCCTGTGTTGTGATAGTGCATTGCATGAGGTGAGTAACTAAATGTGATGTGGGGGTTGTTTTGCAGGGTGGGCACAGTGGATTGTGAGTTGTGTTTTATGTTGGTGTTGTTGCAGGGAAGGGTAATAACTGCATTGCCTCTGGCTAGGTGTACTTGTTTCTCTTTGAGTAGGGTTTCTGAGGGATGTATGTCTGTTAGTGGTTCACGAAGAATGCTGTGTGGTTGAAAGTTTTGGATGGGTGTGGTGGTTGTATGTTTATGTGTTTGTTCCTGAAGTGTAGTGTTGGGTGGAAGAGGAGGAGGAATGTTACTGAGATAGTCCATGTAATGTTGAATGGATGTTAATTTTTTGTTTCTTAATGGAGGGGAGTGATGCAGCTCTGTACCTTTCATATTCATATGAGCTTTGATTGGAAGTGCTTGTTTCTTGATGTAGGTGAAATGTAACTATGGTCTTAATGTATCCTGTTATTATTCTTAAGACCAAGAAAAAGTTTGATGGAATGAGTGTGTGAGAAAGCAGGTATGAAAGTTGATAAGGCTAAGGAATTGATTGGAGATAAAACTGCTTGGATGAAGTATGTACAGAGAAGCATAACAAGAGTTAGGCATCCTTTTGTTAATTTGATAGGCAGTGGAATGACTGTTTGGCATGTTTGGTTTGTTACCTGGAGTGAGGATTCTGGGATGCTTGAATGATATGTGAATGTTGTTTGGCTCATTTTCTGGGCATACTGGTGACAGCTCCTTTTCTTTTCTATCTCTTTGATTGTTTCAATATCATGTCATATCCCATCTTTTTGTGGGAAAAAAGGCTTTGATGATGATGATTAATAATGTATCACCACCAGAGACAGCAGTAAGCATGACAGAGTGGCCAGAGTATGTGGCTCTTTCCAGACTGGAGAACGTGGTACAGAAAACAGCACAGTCTCGCTGTACTTCAGGTGAATGCATACAGTATACCAGTTCAGATAATTGTTGTTGATATAAGTACTGTGGAACCTGCCTAATCTGGACATGTTTTATCTGGAATCTTGCTTAAAATGGAGTTGCTAACCATTCTAGCATGTACCTACTTTTACAGTAGATGAGTGTGGATGCAGGTTCGTTCATATATGAGGCCCTGCGCGAAGTATGATACACAAGCGCCATCCCCCTAAAAGTCAAGATAATGCTATCCCACAGTCTCTCAAAGTACAGGTATACCCCGATATCCAGTGTTGTGTACCGGTGGGAGTGTTCAGACAGCGAGCTGCCGGATATCAAAGCAATTTTACTCATAAGATACTGAAAAAAAGCCAAAGATGCATTCCAGGCCCAGACCCAAACTCTCATATACCTTAATTAATCATTGGAGAGTGACACAGAAACATCATAGCTAATGTTATTATCCTCATAAACAATAAACAATACTATTGACAAAAAATGGGACATCAGATATCACATACAAGCTGAGATGCATTCAGGACAACAGACACTGTGAGAGTGGACAAGCGGTGGGCAGGCAGGCAGCACACTAAGCTGGGGTGGGGGAGGGTGAGGGGACAGAGAGGGAGACATTCCTGGCAGCACTGAGCGTGGCAGGGGATGGAGGAGAGATGGGGGGGGGAAGTGAGAGGACGGAAGGAGGACAGGGAGAGCTGTGTGCACCACCACATTGGCTTTCAGACCGGCGCGTTTCAAACCTAGGTAGCGGACTAGCAAATCGTTGGTCATTTGGATTGTGGGAATGTTCCCAATTTCTTTCGTTCAGTGTAGCGAGTGTTCGGTTTGTAGGGCGCCAGATATCTGGGTATGCCTGTATGCACTTTCATGTGATATTGGAACCTATCTTGTTAGGCTGTGTTTATTATCATCTTACAGTGACAATAGATGTCCCGTTATTATCACTGTACTGTGATAATAGACGTCTTTTGGAATTTCTACAGAGAGTTCTCATTACCCTTGAACTATTTAAATGCATATTAGAGAGGTATTGCCACCATATGTTGTTAATACAGATAACGGTATGTTCACCATCTAAGGATTATAAAGATACCAGTGCTGCATACAGTCCAATGATAATGACATCTGTGTTATCACCACACAGTGATAATAGTAGCCTCGTTATTTCACCACAGTGATAATAGTCACTCCATTCTTGTTATTTATTTGATTTTATTTGAAATATTAAATGTTAAAGATTGCACAGTTGCATGAAACGTAAAACTGCAGTCTAATTTTTTTTTAAATTAGGAGGAAAAATCTATCTATCTATCTATCTATTGCCAGACGCCTCAATCCCGAACGGGGTGGCCACAAACAAATCGCCTCCATGTCACTCTGTCCCCTGCCATTTCACTACCACGCTCCCAACTCACACCCCCCTCTCTCATATACCTCTCCACTCCATCCCTCCATCTCATCCTCGGCCTTCCCCTCCCTCTCACCCCCTCCACCTCACTCACATACACTCTCCTCGTCAATCTTTCATTCTCCATCCTCTCCACATGCCCAAACCACCTTAACGTGTTTCTCCTAACGCTTCCCATCACGTCCTCAAGCACACCACAACGCTCCTTCACTTCCTCATTTGTTAGTCTGTCTCTCCATGTGACTCCACATGCTCCTCTCAAATAACTCATTTCCACTGCTCTCACTCTTGACTTCTGTCCTTCCAACAGGGTCCAAGCTTCACTTCCATATGTCAGAGTTGGTATCACAATACTGTC
>JAGKTI010001698.1:0-19572 GCA_018397915.1 Birgus latro
CCCCTCTCTCATGTATCTCTCCACTCCTCCCTCCATCTTATCCTCGGCCTTCACCTCACTCACATATACTGTCCTCGTCAGTCTTTCACTCTCCATCCTCTCCACGTGCCCAAACCACCTTAACGTGTTTCTCCTAACACTTCCTATCACTTCTACATCCACACCACAACACTCCTTCACTTCTTCATTTCTTAGTCTGTCTCTCCATGTGACTCCACATGCTCCTCTGAAATAACTCATTTCCACTGCTTTCACTCTTGACTTCTGTCCCTCCAACAGGGTCCAAGCTTCACTTCCATATGTTAGAGTTGGTATCACAATACTGTCATGTAGCAACTTTTTCACTTCCATGCTCACTTCCCTGTTTCTTATCACTGCTTTCAAGGAACCAGCAACCCTTCAAGCACATCACCCTCCAGACTTCCATATACAGTAAATATATATGTACAGTATATATATATATATATGATATAATATGCTCAACTATGATAAATAACAAATGATCCTGTTAACACATCCTTCCAGTAAAAAATCTGGAAATACCGCATAATTGTCATCATCTTTTAATAATTGTTGTATCAGTATGAAATACGAACATTCTCTTTGGTACTTAACAATTTTATTCTTCTCTGTTATCAACAGGCTAAGAGAAACATTTCTTAAGAAGGGCAGATTGTAGGTCAAGCTGCAGACTCCAGCGAGATCCTGCTCACTGCACCCTACACATACAGGCTTAACGACAGTCTACCATAGTAATATTGCACAGCACATTTAAATACCCAGATATACACTTACTGACATACTACACCCATACATGCACAGTAGGTACTAAGCTACACAATACATCACACATTTTTTTATAATCAAACATAGACATGTACCCAGATATACACATTCCGACACAACACACTTTAACAGCACATACAGACTGGCAAAACTCACACACAGCCCAAAACTTATCGGTGCAGCTACATACAAACACACCTTAGCATGCACATGCCAACATACACACACAAAGCCGCTTATCTAATTGGCACTAGTTAGACCCTGGCACACTGAATTGTGAGTTACGATCCAATTACAGTCGGCTCCAAAATCTTTCTCTCTTTCACATCCTTCTTTTCAAGCGACTCCTACCTTTCCGAGCTTTGAATATATTAGTTTGAATTAAAGTAAGATTTTGATGTGAAGTAGGAACGTATGAAAGGTCAGAGTACGGATTCAACAGAATTAAACTTTTTTTTAGGTGGTGGCAACCATCATCCACTCACTTGATGTAGTGCTGCCTACTTCTTCCTTAGCTTTTATCATTCTTTTTCTGTGCCTGCCCTCCTCTCTTCCTATTTCTCCCATCTTTCCTGTCACTTCTTACTGCTTTTCTTTCCTTTACAGGTAGCTTTACATTGAGTGACAAGCCAAATGGTTTCCTGTAAGCCAAGAAACCATTTACAACACTGGGTGGTAACCATATAACCAAACCATACGTGCTCCGTACGTGTCAACAAGTGGGTTGGTGGAGGGTTGGTGCCCCTCCCCGTAAAATAAGTAACTCAAATTACGGGATTATGGTGTCTGGCAATACTGTAGATAGAAAGATAGAAACTTTTTTTTTTTTTTACTAGTTATCAGTGGCCCTACACATCACCATCATTACAGCATATCCTTATTTTCATTATAATAGAGAATTGACTACAACACTGAACTGCAATGTTGCAAAATTTTTACCTAAGTATGAAAGAATAAATATGATTGGAACTAGGGTACAAGAATCTACACTGGCAGACGAAAAAAGATATATACTGTATTTCCAAACAGTTTCGGCGACAGCTGTCACCCTCTTCAATGGATCAAAAGACCAAGAGTGGTACATACAATTACTGAGAAGCTGCTTATATGCAGGGTACCCAAACTTTCCCAACCACACCTGATTTGACCTCACTTGACTCCCTTTACTCTGTCCCCGACCTGAGTGAAGGATTACAAGGGGTGGCAAGGACCTGGCCACTAATCCTCCCATCATTGGATGTAATTTATACAGCCAGTGATGAGAGGATTAGTGCATAAAGCAGGGATTTTCATCCTTTTTAATCTTTTGTAACCCTTGAAGTCTTTCAGTATTGGTCATGTACCCCTTACCCACAATGCAGCATCAGGAAGGGTAAAAAGAAATGCATGGTTTATTGACTTAGTTTATTAAGTTTAAAGGGTGACTACTGCATTATGGGTTTGCAAGGTTGTGTGGCAAGTGTAGTCCAAGAGAGCTTTCTCTCAAATGACATAACTCCAAGAGTTTCCATGTTAACACTGTCACTTAGTGTCCTGGTTCTAGTGGAGGACACATCTAGCTTAGCATATGTAGGCCACTTTCTACAAACAGGTTTGCAGTTATTCAAAACCGAAGTATTTTGAGAAACCTGTCACGTACCCCCAAAATTCCTCTCACGTACTCCAGGTTGAGAACCCCTGGCATAAAGCATTATACCAGTATTATATTCATCTTAGATATTTTACTGATGCTCTAAATGTGATTTATGCTGAAAAGTTCTTCATAGAGTTTACTAAAAGCCATGAAAGCTTATTGTGTATGTTTGCATTCAACACATTTTTACCAAGTGTTATGAACCTCAGTTGCTGGAAAAATTTATCATACAGTTTCCAGAATATCATAATCTTTCATTTGACAAATCCTGACATGATTCTATCCATTATACACTTAATAATAGTAAGAATTGTTTGGCCGAAATCTTGCAAGGCCAAGATCAGCGACCCAAATTTTTAAAGGCACAGTATTCCTCTTGCTTTGAGGAAACATCTCAGTTCTGCTGCAGTCCATTTTTCCACATATATTTTAGCTGCGCAGTGGACCATGGCGCTATATTTTACGGATTCATCAGCTGATTTCAAAAGGCACGGGCGTCAGGCATGGTGTATACACATCGTTAGTGCCGCCCTGGGCCCCTGGTGGCGGGCATACACGCAGTACTACCCATGAGAAACCCCCTCCATTTGAGCTCAGTGGGTTCATACGATCTTCGATTGTTTAAGTACCATATTTCCGTCACTTGTTATGTAATATACAATTTCATTATACCCATTTACCATTTTTCCTTAACCCGCCCCGTCCTGACTGCTTTTTTACCCAACCCACCCCCAGAACCCAACCGATTTTCAACTTGTCATTTTTTGGCTCAAACCTTCGCTTTAAGTGAGAAACATAAAAAATTCAGCAAGAAAGCGCTCACCTGAAGCGAAAAATATCCTAAACAGGCGAGAGATCCTTCACCTGGATACCGCTTTCTATGACGCCGCGCTCCATAAAAGACATTCTCTATGCAAGTGAAACTTAACCACACAGCCTTGTAGATATTTATTTATTTGGTACAAATTTATATGTAGTACAAGAGTATATTGCTTTTCACACAATAATATAGGCGATATAAGCATTGTTCCCTCACCAAACACATCAACATATCGCACCTACCTTGGCAACGTTACCTCCTCATTACTTCTTTTCATTACTAACTCTGGTGCCATGTAATCTTTGTCCTCCACATCAGGAATCACTTTCGCCTTGAATTTCGTCGTCGGAGAGACTGTGGTGCTACGTGTCTTTACTGGTCAGGTCACTGCTAACAGATGAGTTGTGAGAAAATGGTGCACCACCCAAGGGGTGGGGGGGGAGGGGGGGAACAGGGTCAGGCAGTGTCGCTGCCTGGCTGGGGGTAGAGGAAGGTCTCGCACATATACTGACCAAAAATCACCTGTGAATCTTGAAAAATGTGCAAACGACGGGCCTTGCAATTGACTGACGTACAATGCACGTTGGTGGGTCTCAGCGTGAAAAAAAGTTGTGACATGCATTGTACATCGTGGGGATGGAGCGGGTTAAAGATGTACACCCACTAAAATAATTATTGGCACTCCATGATCTGATACCCTTTGCAACTTTCACTGGCATATACACGGTAACTGTTAGTACACCTGATTCTCCCTCTCCTTTTGTGTCTCCCCCCCTCTCCATCTCCCTCTCCCTCTCTTTTTGTCTCTCCCACCAGATATAGTATAACTCCAGTAGCTTCATGTCGTGTACAATGAATAATTCATAGCAATGGACATAATGCTGAAAGGAGAAGTCTCAAAGCATTATTCACTAGGTAATGTAGAAATCAAATAGTTATTATTATTGGTAGGTGGTGGCGACCATCATCCACTCACTTGATGTAGTGCTGCCTACTTCATCCTTAGCCTTTATCATTCTTTTTCTGTACCTGCCCTCCTTTCTTCCTATTCTCCCATCTTTCCTGTCACTTCTTACTGCTTTTCTTTCCTTTACAGGTGGCTTTACATTCAGTGACAAGCCAAATGGTTTCCTGTAAGCCAAGAAACCATTTACAGTGCTGGGTGGTAACCATATGACCAAACCATACGTGCTTCCTATGTGTCAGCAAGTGGGTTGGTGGAGGGTTAGTGCCCCTCCCCATAAAATAAATAACTCAGAGTCAAATGGCTACCCCTTACGGGATTATGGCGTCTGGCAATAGGTAGATAGACAGCGTTATTATTCTGTTTGGCACCCATCATATCCGTGGTTACCAAGTTTGGAATTTCTGACATGTTATGATACAATGACAGACACCATTAGCATTAAAAGAATGGGTTGATGGCAAACTCAACTGAACACGTCCGCTTCCAAAGAACAATACTACAGTATTGTATCTCAGAGCTACCTCATGCCCTTTTTTTTTTTTTTTATCTCAACTTCCTTCTCCTTTAAGAATTTTAAGTTGTATTTTTCCCTCCTTAGTACCAGTCTTTAATATTGTTCTCTCTTATCAGCCATTTTCTTTCAATGTTTTGTTGTTTCATGCCATATTAGTTTCATATTTTTATTGAAAATCTCCTGTAACTGTAGCCAAGATTTATATAGGGCCTCTCCTTTGCCCTTGTTCACACTGATGATCCTGCATTGCAGCCTGTTGTAACACTAGAAATTTATTAATCAGTTATACTATTACTTTAACCAGTGACAGATCAGCAATCTCTCAACCATTTATATAAAGGTATGAAAAGAAATCATCACTGCAGCATGAAACTAGCCACAAAGAAATTTACTGGAAAATATGATGAGGCATAGTATTGTCTATTAATAATGCCATTAAGTTAAAGGAGACAACCAACAAAATTATAAAAATTCCGCTAGATTAAATGAATGACCTTCACCTGTAGATACGAGCTCATTGCATTTTCCCTCAGGGAAAGTTTCATAGTTTATGTCCCTCCTTAACTTGAAACTATTATATTCCAAAACACCCTCAGACCCACTGAATCTAATTCTGAAGTAATCAAAAGGCTTGTAGTATAGCAGTCTTCTGCAAGCATTCAGCCCAATGAAAAACACGATAGTTTAAATAACAGCTCACGATAACACACTGATGGTAGTTTCAAATAGAGAAAGAGAATGCTAAATGATGTTACAGCATGCTAGAAATAGTGATTTCTGTGCCAGAATAGCAAGTCAGTTATACACCACGATTACTAAGTATTCACACCTAGGGCTCACATTCAAAATGGCTTCGGGTTCTTTCGTAAAACGTTGTAGATTACGATTTATTCTATCTATCTGTCTATTGTGGGACGCCTTAATCCCGTTAGGGGTGGCCACAAACATATCGCCTCCATGTTCCCTTGTCCCTTGCCATTTCACTGCCCTGCTCCCAGCTCACACACACCTCTCTCATATACTCTCCACTCCATCCCTCCATCTCATCCTTGGCTCTCCCCCCCTCCACCTAACTCACATACACACTTCTTGTCAGTCTCTCACTCTCCATCCTCTCCACATGGCCAAACTACCTCAGTGTGTTTCTCCTAATGCTTCCTATCACATCCATATCCACACCACAACACTCCTTCACATCCTTATTTGTCAGTCTATCTCTCCGTGTGACTCCACAGGCTCCTCTCAGATAACTCATTTCCACTGCTGTCCCATTTGACTTCTGTCCCTCCAATAAGGTCCAAGCTTTGCTTCCATACGGTAGAGTTGGTATCACAGTACTGTCGTGTAATAACTTTTTCACTTCCATGCTCACCTCTCTGTTTCTGATCACTGCTTTCAAGGAATTGGCAACGTTTCTTCCTTGTTGTACCCTTTTGAGCACTTCACCCTCTAAACTTTGATCCTTACTCATCACGCTACTCAAGTACTTAAACACATTCACATTTTCCACTTCCTCCTCATCCAACCTCACTGTACATTCACTGACTTCACTTCTCTCGAAGACCATAACTTTACTCTTCCCTTCATTCACCTTTAGATTCCGTTTCTTACACACTTTCCCAAACTCATCCACCAAGCCTTGCAGCTCCCTTTCGTCTTCACTTAACAACACAGAATCATCTGCAAACAACAGTACAGGGAGTTTCCAAACACCGACTTCTCTCGTTAGGGCTGCTCCAATATTCACTGCCCGACCTTGTATCTCTTATAACCCCATCCATATACAGATTGAACAACCATGGAGACATGAGACATCCCTGTTTCAATCCAAACTTCAAGTAGAAAAATGTGCTCAGTTCACTATCCACACGCACTGCAGCCTTAGCACCCTCATACATACTCTTCACGGCCTTCAACAATTTCCCATCTACTCCATATATTCTTAATACTTTCCACAGTCCTTGTCTATCCACCCTGTCTATCCACCCTAAAAACATGAGGGATCAATTAGTGATTTATTCAGTACATTACATATCAATGTCCTCATTTATAACTTTTATGAAAACTATGTTAATACTTAAAGGCTTTAAGTAACGTAAAAAGAGCGATATTAATAAGTAAAGCAAATTGCTCAGTAAGCAGTGATACAAAGCCTCCAATTCCACTATGAATATGGGCCTAAGACTCAGTAGATCACAGATACCAACCTGGCATGTTAACTCGGGAGTTTATTTTTAGACCTCCCATCCAGTATATCATACTTTATCATGCTAAAAGAGTGCTAATAATCTTTTTAGTGGGTGTACATCCAACACCTAAAATCATGAGTGATCAATACTCAGGTAACATTAATCACATGGAGCATGTCCCTAAATGAGATAGATGCAAATGACAACCTTTGTTTCATTTCGTTTCGTTTTGATGCAAATGACAACCTTTGTTTCGTTTCGTTTCGTTTTGCTGCAAATGACAACCTTTGTTTCGTTTCATTTCGTTTTTGAAGGCTCCAACATGCTTGCATGCGTCGGCCTTGGTCACCTAATGGCGGTTCTCCATGCTGCTCGATCTACGGCAGCCTCCCTGTTCAGTTCCTTAACCTTGAGGTCACACTTATTGACCTCATCCCATGTCTTTCTCGGTCTGCCCCTTACAACCCCTCCCCCAATATTAAGACCTCTCACCCTCTGCACTCAATTATCATCCCCCATCCTCTCCACATGCCCAAACCACCTCAGCCTACCTCTCCTCATCACAATACCAATACACTCCAGTCCCATCCTACTTCTCAACTCTTCGACTGTAAACCCAGCCTCCCCAGGCATTGCACGCAGGGACACACTGCACATCCACCTAATCATTGTCATTTCTGTATGTTTAAACCTGCGAATATCCTCTTCCTTTACTGCCCAGGTCCCACTACCATACAGCATTACACTCTTGACACATGCTGCATACAAAGACTCCATAGCATGTAGGGAGAGTCCTCTCAATGTCAGGAGAGGCAACAGCTCCCTGAACTTCTTTCAACCACTTCTCGCCCTAGCAACCGAGCTAGCTTCAGCCCCACCTCCAGCACATAACATGTCTCCCAAATAACAAAACTCTTCCACATACTCAAGAGACTCACCAGCAAGTTCAATCCTTTCACGCCTAACAATCTCCACCTGCTCTCCCCGACAAGCCACACACATAAAATCAGCATTGTCTCGCAGTCTACCCCTGTTACCACTATATCTCTTGTGCACCCATTTATCACAAACGCTGCACAAGATGGAATTACTTCGCACACCTTTGTGGCAAATTACAAATGGCCACTCTCCCTCTTCTTTGACTGTACTACCACCAACCCTAGATATAATCACTTTTGCTTTATCTACATTTACCCTCAAACCCTTGTGCCTCATACCCTCTCTCCACTTCCAAAATCTTTCCTCAGCCTCATTTTCATTCTCTGCAATCAACACCAAATCATCAGCATACAACATCTCCCACAGGAGTCCATATCTGAAGTCACGTGAGAGGGCTTCAAGTACCATGATAAACAACAAGGACTTCAAAACTGACCCCTGATGAACACCAACATTCACGGAAAACTCATCACTCAAATCTCCATTCACTCTTACCTGGGTGCAAGCACCCACGTAAATGGCCATAACCACCCTAACCAGTCACTCTTCCAACCCAAGCTTTCTCATTGCCCACTTCACCACCTCTCTAGGGACTCTGTCAAAGGTCATTTCCAAATCAACAGAAACAAAATACAGTTCCCTTTTCTTTCCATTATATTTTTCCTCAAGCTCTCAATGAATATGGCATCAGTGGTCCCCCTGCCTGGCATAAACCCAAACTGCATCTGATCAATATTCACCTTTCTCTAATCATACCTTCTAGAACTCTCTCCATTACTTCCATTATCTGATCTAAGAGCTTTATACCTCTGTAATTTCCTCTTTCCAGGGCATCACCCTTCCCTTTGTACACATTTACAATTACACTCTTCAGCCAATCATCTGGGACAACACACTCATATATAATCATATTTATCAGGTCAGTGACTAACCTCACCCCAATATATCCTGAGGCCTTCAACATTTCGGCAGTCAACCCAGACAAACCTGCTGCCTTCCCCACCCGCATCCTGTCTATTTCCTCAATCACAGTAGCAGCGTCAATCAAACACCAAGGACCAAACACTGGATCTGCTGGCTCCAAACCTTCCCTGTCCCAGTGAAACTCCTCATTCAACAACCAGCTATAATGTTCACTCCATGCATCTTTAATATCCTCACTTCACCATTACCCTTCCTTCATCATTCTTCACACACAGCTCACCTACAATATCCCGATTATCCCTCTTCACCTGATTTGCCACCCTAAATATCATATTTTTCCTTTCCCAATGATTTAGATTATCAAGTAAAAGTCTCTGTGACTTAGATTTCGCCCTGTATACTGTACCTCTCTTCTAGCCCTGCACTTGACAGCCAAGTAATCCCCCCTGTTACCACCCTTCTTCAGTTCCCAGAAAAGCCTTTTTTTCTCCTTAACTTTGGCTTCTACACCCTCATCCCACCACCAAGTTACTTTATGTCTTGGTGGGGCTCTTGTCCAATCGCATATTGCATCAGTAACTCTCAAGAGGTTGTTCTTAAGGGCTCTGTACTGTTCATTAATGCCTCTGTCTACAGCTCCCTGTTCAGCCACCACTCTCCTCATCTCGCTATAAAAGGCATCCCTTACTGCTTGATTTTCCAACTTCCATATTTTCCTCCTAGGTACATATGTCCTCCTTTTCATCACTCGTTCTTTAAGGACCATGTCACAAATCAACAGTTTGTGCTGCTGCATACACTCCTCGCTTCCTATAACTTCCATTTCTATTACATTTTGATAAATAAGCCATTTCTTCTCCAGTATTATTTGTTAATAAATCAATAAATAGAGTAATCCCTGTAATAACTGGATGCCCGGACATTTTGAGCCCGGGTCTTCGGAACCCAAAAATGGCCCAAAAAAATTTAAAAAGTAAATTTTTTTTTTTTTTTTCCAACCGTACTTTGAACTTGGTGTGCAGCGCCGAACAGCTGTGTTTTCGTGCGGAGTAGACCGGCTCCCTGCTTCCTCCCGTCCCTAGTTTCCAGCTAACTATCACTGGGACTAGGGACTTGTCGAAATGGCTGCCGCTCGTGCTCGTTTTTGTGAATAAACTGCAATACCCTGCCGCTAGACCACATGGGAATTTACAGTGTTGCGCAGTGTTAAGAAATTAGAATTCAGAGTGCAAAGGATTTAGTTTAGAGTGCAAACTGGCTTGGTGCAATTAAGAACAGAATGTGCAGTGTGACAGTGCAAAGGATTAAGTGCAGCACAACACTGGATTACTATACATGCTTCAAGAGCATTTCCACCACTGTCAAAGCCTTAGAGGAGGTGAGTTAATCTTTGTAACAACCATGGACGTGTTGTAAGCACACTGGCAACTGCAAAATATTTTCCATACTCGCCTCTAATTCCTCATTCTCTGGTTACTTTTCATTTATTTCATGCTTTATGTCCCATATTTTTGTGAATAGGGTCTTAAATAGGTGCTATGCATGTCCGATAGGGAGTTATGTGGGTGGTTTTCTGAGTTAGGCTGGGTTAGGGTCCATAAGTACCTGTCCAGAAGGCGCAGGCCCAATTTTCAGACATGTCTTTGGCTCTGTTACATTGGATATTGGAGGGATTACTGTATCCTAATTTCATTAAAATAACACAAAAATTGTATAATAGAGGGTAATTCAAGTTGACCACACTTTTGCATTTTACATCATCTGGGGAGCTTTTTTCAGTTTGTGGGGGCTCTTATTGGGCCCCACAGCTCCTAAGGCCAGCTCTGATTACCACACACTTCTTTTTCCCCTTTTCCTCTGTACAAAGGAATAATTATACCTGACTTCCAGTCCTCCAGGACTCAACATTCCTCCCAGGTCAGTCTGCACATCTTCCATACACATTCTATTACTATCTCTCTCCATGCTTCAGGGGACAGGGTGGCTCAGTTGGTAGAGCATCAGACTTGGGACTTGGGGGTTTAGATTGAGCCATGCCCTGTAGCTGCCATGTTGGGAGGGGTAGCGCCCTCCTGTCACCTAGCAGGGCTATACAATCTAATAAGGTCTAGCTTGGGAGAACATTTCCCTACCCCCCCCCCATGCTCAGCATTTCACCACACACTCATCATTTCCTGGGGCTTTCCCAATTTTGACTTCCTTCACTGCTTCCACTACTTCCATCCTACTGATCTCTTCCTCCCTTCTCACCTCTCTCCTTCTCCCAGCCACTTACACTCGTATTACTTTCATTCTCTATGTTTAACAGTTCCTTAAAGTGTTCTCTTCATCTGCTCACTTTTTCTCCCTTCTCCAACAGCAATCTGCCATTTTTATCATTCACTCTTCTACTAACTTTTTTATCTCCTTTTCTAACTCTCTTTACCTCTTTGCAGAACATTTTCTTACATTCCCTCCACTTTACAAATTCCTTCCAAATTCCTCATCCACTCTCTTCTTAATTTCTCTGACTAATCTTTTCACCTCTCTCTTCCTCTTTACATATAACTCCCTCTTCCGTCTTTCAACTTCCACCATTCCTTTAAATACATTTTTTATAATGAGTTCTATTCCATATGGTGTCTGTAATGTTCAAACCATAGCACAGTAATTCTTACAATACAATATTACATTTTCCTGGTAATTCATATTTCTCGGTCTTTTATTAATGAAACTGCCTCCAGTTAGAGTAAAATAACACATAATATGTGACCATGATAGAATTAAATTCTGATATGGTACAATACAGTATAGCCCAAGTAACCAAAATGTCTGCTGCTGGATTTTTGGGGCTTGGACTAACCAAATCCTATACTGACCAAAAAGACAACACATATGAGAAAAAAAAAAATGGAAAGAAAAACGTGCCCACATTTCATGGAGCTCCTGACACATAGTAAAAAGAAAAAAAAGGAAAATGGTCCCCCCAAAAGACCAAAAGCAGGGGGGATCATCAAGGGGGGGTCTTAGGAAAGTCCCTGAAACTATTGTGAAACCTCAAGGGTGGGTTCCAAAGGACTAATTTCAAATCGGTCCCTCTGTATCTCAATGACATTGGCATATCTAGGCTGACTTCTGGAAGGGTTGGTGAATACAGTATAGCAACTGTAGTTACAACCCTCAGTGTGTGGAGGGATATGGAGGTTTTGGTGGAATGCCACCAACTCGACTGAATCCACTGCTGCCCATCAGAACTTGTAATGATAGTCTTTATGAGACCAACCACCATTGGTGGTGTAATCTATTCACACAGTAAGCTTTTGGTAAAGATGAAACATCAGTTTTCAGGATTCCATGTCCCTCCATCAATCCTCCTTCCCTCCCTAATGCATAGCTTGTAGATGCTGTACCTAGTAACTGGGTCACTTTTAAGTATGGTTGTTTGCATAACATATTAGCTCTACAATGAAGACAAAAAGCCAACCAGTTTTCAAAGTGCTATGGCTCATCCTGACATTGTATCATAGTTTGTGGGCACTGCTTCAATAACCATGCCACCTTACATCTTGCAACTTTATACACACAACAGGACTGTGGTCATATGCAAGTTGTATCAAATTTCAAGGTTCTAAATCTCCACCTCATCAGTATGTTGTACCTCAGTAGCCACACCACCTCTTGTTCAGTATTACACACACGTGTATTATAAAAGTGAAGCCTACAGATTTTCAGCATTCTTGGTTCTCAGTGCTCCCTTCTCCTAGTGCATCCCAGTTTATGGATGCCAGATCTCTGTAACCAAGTCACCTTTTGTTGTGTAGTCATACACACACAATAGCACTCATATATGATTGAGGTGAAGCCTATTAGTCTTCAAGGTTTGGACCCTCTTGTTTCCCCTCCTCACACCCCCCAATGCATACCAGCTTAGTTTGTGTATGAAATATATCAACAGTTGTACAGAGGTAACAGGCCAGTGTCAACTTTTATTGTGAAGTCAGTTGTCTATCTATCTATCTATAGCCAGACACCATAATAAGGGGTAGGCCTTTGACTTTGAGTTAGCCATTGTACTGTACTGATGTACAAGTATCTAGCTTCATTTCTCCTCTCCAGCCCTCTGCTTCCCCATTCATCACAGTTTATGAGTGCCATACCTCAGTAATCAAGATGCCTTTCTTTGTGAGACCTCACAGACATAATGGGCTAATGGTAAAAGCAAAACATTTAGGCATATTTTGAAAGTGGCACATCACAGCATTAAGCAGTTATTAAGTCAGTTGTACTGATTTGATATGCAAGGTTCTAGGTTCACTCCTTCCCCCCAGCTCTCTCCTCCCCATTCATCACAGTTTGTGGATGCCATACCTCTGTAACCAAGCTACCTTTCTTTGTATAACCTCACACACATACACACACACACACACACAGTAGGCTAATGGTAAAAGCAAAACAGTTAGGAATATCTCAAAAATGATGCGTCAGAGTAGAAAGCAGTTGAATATTAACCTCCCCTTACCAACAACCCATTGTCTCAAGCCAATATGTCATTTCTGTATGTGAAACTTCATGGGTTCATTCTCCCCGTTCCTTCTGACAGTGCATCTGTCTAAATGGATGCAATAATTATCTCAGATATAAAACCACTTTTTTTGGTGTATGATTTTAAACACAAAAGGCTTTTGGTAAAAGTGAGTCATCAGTTTTCAGTGTTTTAGGTCCCTCCTGCCTCCACCTGCATCCAACATGCATTGCAACTTGTACAAGATGCTATCCAAAATTTTCTGGACTACAGTAATCTTCCCACTATCCGACATAATAGAGCCAAAGGCATGACCGGAAAGTGGTCTTGTCCGGATAGTGGCCCTGAAGCTCCAGCACTGGTCATTCATGACCCTAACCTAACCTAACCGAAAACAGAAAACCACCTACCTACCTCCCTACCGGACATGCATAGCATTTATTTAAGACCCCATTCACATAAATAATTGGCACAAAGCATGAATTAATTTAATTTTAACCCAAAAATGATGATTTTGAGGTGAGTAAGGCAGGGGTGTTCGCCAGCTGACTACATAATGAACGTAAGGAAGAGACATGATTATTACTGAGAAAATCACCTTTTCACAGCCTGTGCACTCAAATATGGGACACAAAGCATGAAGTAAACAAAATGTAACCAGAAAAATTATGATTTAGAGGTGTGTAGGGCAAAAACGTTCACCAGTTGACTAGATAGTGAACGTATGTAAGAGACATGGTAATCACTGAGAAAATCACCTCTTTCACAGCCTGTGCATTCAAATATGGGACACAAAGCATGAAGTAAATAAAATGTAACCAGAGAATGAGGATTTAGAAGTGATTATAGAAAATATTTAGCAGTTGACAATGATTACTTACATGTCCATGATTGTTGTTTACCCCTTGTATACCCCCACCTCTAAGGTTTTTACAGTGGTCATAATTGCTCTTGAAGCATGTCCAGTAATCCAGTGTTTAACTACACTTAATCCTTAGCACTGTGACTTATGATTATTTAAACAAGAACGAAAATACCGCAAACGATCGGACAGCCGTCCTCTGTTCACAGGAGTTGAGACAGAACTAGGAAGTGGGGGACAGTGCGGGAAGGGAGCTGGTCGGCGCACGCGGGAAATTCAAACTGACGCGGTCTTTTTTTTTTTTTTTTTTTGAGGTTTCGGCTGTCAGCCTACGATGTCCGAACAGTGAGGTCACCGGATAGTGGTCGTCCGGATAGTAGAGAGATTACTGCTGTATACTGTAAAACTAAAAATTCACCATAGCTTCTATTAGCCACCATCACCCTTGAAGTAGTTCCCTTGTGCATTGATACACCGGTCCCAGCGCTTGCTTCACTGCTGAAACTCCCTGGAAGTCCTTTTTGGTAAGACTGTCAAACACTGCCTGCTATTCCTTCTGGATGTCCTCAGTGGTATTAAAATGACTCTCTTTCAGTTTGATCTTCATATTTGGGAACAGAAAGAAGTCACAGGGGGCCAAATCAGGTAAGGAGGATGGGAATGATAGCCATGTTGTTCTTAGCCAAAAACTGTGGGGTGCTGAGCGCACTGTGAGCTGGGGCGTTGTCATGGTGAAGCAGCCAGTTGTTGTCTCACCCAATTTCTCAGTGAGAATTCTCTGACATGTCCTGTAACCAATTCCCACCTCCTCACAAACATCATGAATGCTCCAATGTCAATCCACACAGATGAGCTGCTGAATTTTTGCGACATTTTGAGGAGTTGTGCTCATTGAGGGCCTCCCTGTGTGGGTGCATGTGAATTGTGCTTGCCACTGAAACACCTGTGTATGACCAAGAGATTACAAATATTTGTTGAATCATTTCCAGGATCTCTGTTGCATTTTTCCCAAGATTTGCACATAAATCTGATGCAAGTTTGCTGTTCCTTTTTTATATCTACAGTATCTCAAAAATCGCCAGACGACACATGCACGACAGCAAACAAAACGAATGTCACTAATCCTCGCATCTGCCTAGCTCCATGCCGCGTGGCACACTGACTGACAATGCATGTTAGTACTGCCACCTAGAGACGCATCGTCCTACTACAATCCGTTTAGGCGTCATGATCCCAGTCCAGAAAATTTTGGATAGCACCTTGTACACTCTCTGTCTCAGTAGCTAAGTCATCTTTGACTGTAGCTACCATTTGCACACAGATGTTAGGCCTGTGGCAGAGATCAAGCCTATTGACAGTCAACGTTATAGGCTTCCCTCTTCCCTGAGCTTCTTTAGAAAGTATCAGGTTGACAACTGTACTTAAGTAACCAGGCTACCTTTTATGTAATTATGCATGCATAATGGTTGGAAAAAATTCAAAAGACTGCTACCCATCCTAACATTTCAAGTGTTCTATTGTGGGAAAGTGTTTGGTATCTTTGATAAGAGTCATACTGTATGGCATTCAAACATGAGGTACTGGTATTGTTGTTGTTGTGCTACCCCAGTCTGATCGAGCAGGTCCATCAACCGCAGGTAAGCAACCATGGGGATTGGTGTGAAGATTTTGTTCCTGGGTGGATGCCACATTTGTGTCTCCATCCAGTTAACAGAGGCACCATGGGAGGCACCATGTTATTTCACTGTGTGGGTACCACCCAGCATCGTAAGTGGTTTCCTGAGTTACAGGAAACCATTTGGCTTGTCACTCACTGAAGAGCCACCCAAAGTGGAAAGAGTAATAAATAGTAACAGGAAGGATGGGAGAAATTGAAAGAGAGGAGGACAGACAAAGAAAAAGAATTATAGACATGAAGAAGTAGGCAGTACTTCATCAAGTATGTGGATGATGAGTACCCCCACTTACCACCATATGAGGTGTCAAAGAGGATATAAATTAATGACAGTGAAATGACTGGATATGAAAATGTTCTGATGGATTTGTGAAGTAAGGCCTGATGTTAGGGTATCTTCAGGAACTGAGAAGATCGTTGGGTGTGGAAATCATCAGGAAGGAATAGAAAGGAGACCGAGGTGGTTTTGGCATGTTAAGAGGATGTACCAGATGAGTTGAGTGTAGAGGTGTATAAGCACAGAGATACTGAGATATCATTGGAGGAGGAGGGAGGAGGTGTGATAGAGCAGACTCATCAACTGTCCCTGCAGGGCCATCCTGTGCAATGAACTGATGCTCCCATGCTGTTCATCTCAGTAATGTGCAGGGATTAGTGTAGATGTTTGGCTCCTGGGTGGATGCCACATTTGTGTCTCCATCCAGTTAACAGGAGCACCATAGTAGGCTCCACTTCACTCTGTTATTTAGTTATATAGTTACCACCCAGCATTGTCAATGGTTTCCTGAGTTACAGGAAACCATTTGGCTTGTCACAGTATAGAGCCACATGAAGTGGAAAGAAGAGTAATAAATGGTGACTGATGGATGGGAGAAATAGGAAGAGTGGAGGACAGACATAAAACAAGAATGATAGACATGAAAGATGAAGTAGGTGGCATTACATAAAGTGAGTGGGTGATGGGTGCTGCTCCTGCCTACCACATTATGATGCTTGTTTTAATCTAATGTAAGCTATCTCACATTAAGTGACAGGTGAAGTATAGATGGTTATGCCACAGTTCTTGCTCCATTGCTTTAAATTGGGCTACATGATAAGCTAAGAATTTAATATGAAGTTTTTAATTGACTTTGCAATCTTCTAAACAGATTCCTCAAAAAACTAAATCTTCTAAATTATAGTACAAGATGTCATCAGTAAGGTATACAACAGGAATAGGCAAAATACTTTAAGTGAAACATCTTTAGTTAGACATACTTCTTGTCCATGAGTTAGGGGTTAAAAGCACAAAAACAGCATCCTATTTTCACTTCAGAGCTTTATAATTATTCACAAGCAACTTTCAATGAAGAAAGTGTGGTAATGCATCAGCACACTAGCTAATAATCATTTAGCAGTGATCGAGTTTCTGGTGGCTGAATATGGGGTAGGTGGCATTACATAAAGTGAGTGGATGATGGGTGCCCCCACCTACCAGCTGATGATGCTTGTTTTAATCTAATGTAAGTTAGCTATCTCACATTAGGTGACAGGTGAAGTATTGATGGTTATGCGACAATCATGCTTCATTGCTCTAAACTGGGCTACATGGTAAGCTAAGAATTTAATTTGAAGGTTTTAATTGTCTTTGCAATCTTCTAATTTAAACAGATTCCTCATAAAACTAAATCTTCTACATTACCGTACAATGTCATCAGTAAAGTATACAACAGGTATAGACAAAATGATACTTTAAGTGAAACATCTTTAGTGAGACATACTTCTAGTTCATGAGTGAGGGGTTAAAAGCTCAAAAACAGCAGCCTACTTTCACTTCAAAACTTTATAATGATTCACAAGCAACTTTCAGTGAAAAAATGTGGCAATTCATCAGCACTCTATAGCTAATAATCGTTTAGCAGTGGTCGAGTTTCTAGTGGCTGAAGTTGGGGCTGTATTTTGACCTTGCACAAATATGAGATGAAATTCCAGTGTGGTGTGGAGGGACTGTCACTTAACAAGAATGCAGTCTTTTAACTACAGTGGTCCCCCCTTATCCACAGAACTGCAATCCACTGTTTCAGTTACCTGCAGTCAGCTGCGGTCCAAAAATATCAAATGGAAGATTCCAGAAATAAACAAGTTTTAAACTGTGCGCCGTTCTAAGTAGTGTGATGAAATCTCGTGCTGTCCAGCTCCATTCCATCTGGGTCATGAATCATCCCTTTGTCAAGCATATCCATGCTGTATAGTACTATCATTTTATCAGTTGGAGAGGGTTAGTGAACTCCTCAGCAGACCTGGCCTAACCCTACCCAGGACAAGGTATGGGTGCTCATCTCAGTCACCATACAGTGCACTACCAGCCACCTATTGCTACAGAGCACAGTTTTAGTTGTGATTTATCAAAATATTTCATTGCAGATTATTACTGTATTGACAAATTTTGCATTAACAGATTCTAAAACATGGTAATTTTCAGTACTAACATGAAAATAAAACAGTTCATAAGTTACAAAGATGTCTGTGAACAACACTGTCTTCGTCTGGTGGGCAAGACGCTTGTGTGGTTACCATAGCATTCCCCCCACACTTCGCCATACGTCACAGTGGTGAGGCACTCCACAATAATAAAATGGATGTCATAATGCATAAGCTTTTCATTCTACAGTAATGCCTCGATTACCTGACGTAATAGAGCCAAAGGCACATCCGGATAATGGCTCCGTCCAGTTGACAGACCTCCCCTGGCCCCCCATCATACATACCCTAACTCTGGAAGCCATTGTAAAAGGCTACTACAGTACATCGTACAACACTTGTTTCTGTGTTTTACACCACTCTTTCTGGTCAAGCAGTCCTATAAACCACAGCCAAGCAATTGCCATGGTCAAGCAGAACCACCAAACACAGACAAGCAATCACCACTGCAAGGCCATACCCTGCAGTGACATGAAAAATGCATGATAAAACTGGTTACACAAGAAAAATGCAGTGGGCACACAAAACATAATGGTAAGATGGAATAAAATTATGGTAAAATAGAATAAAATCATGGTACACCCACAATCAAAAGTTCGTCGACAGTCCCTGTCTGTTTCTACAGGCTGCCAATAGGTGGCGCAATGTTCTAGCACGAGCGAAGTGGGAAGTGGAGTCAGTCAACGAAACTTGAAAGGGAGAGGGAGGCGAAAGCGAGGGGTACGAACCCGTGGGGATCGGAATACAATGCATCTCGTGTGTTTTGCTGTTATCAATAATACTTTGTTATTTCCAGACTATTATACAAAACTTATTATAACTTACTTAGTTTACGTAAATAGATCTTCCACAGCTGAAAATACAAACAAATTAGTGGTGTCTCGAACAAGATTCCCACTTATTCCAGGCATCTCTGCTGCAATTGGTGCTGTCCACATATTATTACAGTATTATTATTATTATCATTATTATTTTCACCTCCATTTGGCCAATACCGTTGTTACACTGCGTAATGAAGAACCAGTCATCACAATTCCGAGGCGATATGGCTGAGCTTCGTCTTGGCCTTGACACATCACTCTCCATTCGGCCAATGCCGTTGTTATACTGCGTAATGAGGAACCAGTCATCACACTTCCGAGGCGGTATGGCTGAGCTTCGTCTTGGCCTTGACACATCACTCTACACCTTTGAGAAGGTAGGTCAACTTTGTAGAGCAGTCCCGTGACTTCCGAAGGCGTCTTATCGCCATATACACAGAGTGGATATATATATTGTATATATAGTATATATATATATATA
>JAGKTI010001698.1:19982-47050 GCA_018397915.1 Birgus latro
TTTGAAATTAGAAACTGGGGAGAATGGTAAGAGAGATATGGCAGTGGTATATGTTCCCCCTAAGACGAGAGCATGGAATGACGATGAATACCAGGAGATGTTGTCAGACATGGTTAGTTATCTACAGAAAGTGATCGAGAAAAGCAACAATATAATCCTAATGGGTGACTTAAATTGTAAAGAGGTGAACTGGGAGGAATGGGACTCGGGAGGCAGCGAAGATTCGTGGGGCACAAAATTGTTAAATATAGCAATGAATAATGTAATGACACAGTGGGTTAAAGAAGAGACACGATTCGGAGGTGATGACACACCAGCAAGATTAGATTTGCTACTATCCAGGGAGCCTGATGTAATTGAATCATTAAATTATCTGTGTCCTATAGGAAAGAGTGATCATGTGGTCATTGAGTTCCAGATGATGGTAGGGAACATGGTGCCAAGAGATGAGCTTTATAGGCAAGGATGATACAACTTTGGGAAAGCAAACTTTGCAGAATTGAGAAAATTTTTTGAAAATGCGGACTGGAGAGGGTTCAGAGAAACAAGAGAGATACAAAGGAAGTGCGATATCTTTTTGGACCTCTACAATTTGGGAGTGGAAAAATATGTGCCAAGAGTAAGTGGGAAAGAAAACAGGAAAAAGGTGTGGTTTAATAGAAGGTGTATAATAGCGAAAAAAGAGAGGGACAAGGCATGGAACCATTGGAAAAAGAGAGGTAATATCAGAACAAAGGAAGAATATAAAAGAACTAGAAATGAATATACAGGAATACGTAGAGAGGAAGAAAGGAACTTTGAAAAAGGTATAATTGACAAATGTAAGGATGAACCCAAATTGTTTTATAGATTTGTTAATGGCAAATTGAAGCAAAGGGAAGGAATCACCAAACTGAAAGTAGAAGGAGAGGTCTACAAGGATGCAGTAATGCAAGCTGAAGTAATGAACAAATGCTTCCAATCGGTTTTCACTAAGGAAAGGGAGTTTGTGGAAGGAGAGGAAGTGATTAGAAATGTAGTGATAAAAGATATAAAAGTGGAAGTGCAGGAAGTGTATAAATTACTGGGAGCTCAAGATGTAAGGAAGGCCCCAGGACCGGATGGAATCTCTAATTGGGTACTGAAGGAATGCAGAGAACAACTGGCGGATAAGATTCACAATTTAATTGTGTGCTCCTTGGAAGAGGGGAAAGTGCCTCGGGAATGGAAGAGGGCAAATGTGGTGCCAGTCTATAAGGGAGGAAACAAGGAAGAACCCCTGAATTATAGACCAGTGTCCCTAACCAGCATGGTTGCGAAATTGTGTGAGAGAATCCTGAAAGATAGATGGATAAAATATCTGGAAGAGATGAATATTTTGACTGAAAGTCAGTTTGGATTCAGAAGTGGAAGGTCATGTGTTTCCAACTTGTTGAGCTTCTACTCAAGGGCGATTGACGTGCTACAGGAGAGAGACGGTTGGGTGGATTGTGTGTACTTAGATTTGGAGAAGGCCTTCGACAAAGTACCCCACAAGAGACTATTATGGAAATTAGAGCATATAGGAGGACTGAAGGGAAGCCTCCTGGAATGGATGAGAGACTTTTTGAGTGACAGACAAATGAGGACAGTAATAAAGGACAGGACATCTGGATGGAGGGAAGTAACAAGTGGTGTCCCACAGGGCTCGGTGTTGGCACCGATTTATGTAAATGATATGGTAGATGGAGTGAACAGCTACGCAAGCCTGTTTGCTGATGATGCAAAGATCTTGAGAAAGGTAGAGGTTGAAGAGGACTGTAAAATGCTACAGGAGGATCTGGATAGGATATATGATTGGAGCCGGATGTGGGAAATGAAATTCAACGCAAAAAAATGTAAAATATTGGAAATGGGTAAAAGTACCAAGAGGCCATCATTGAATTATTTGATGGGTAATGAACCAATTAGAAAAGCGAGAGAAGAGAAAGATTTGGGAGTGCTGGTCCAGGATAGTTTGTCACCTGAAAAGCACATAAATAAGATAGTGAGAGAGACATATAAACTCTTGACCAATATAAGAGTGGCATTTCATTACATGGATGAGGAGATGATAAAAAAATTGATAGTGGCCATGATCCGGCCCAGGTTAGAATATGCAGCAGTAGTGTGGTCCCCACACAAAAAGAAAGATATAAACAAGATTGAGAGAATACAAAGAACAGCAACCAAGATGGTCCCTAGTCTGGCAGATTTGCCATACAGAGAGAGGCTTGAAAGGCTGGATTTGCCCTCCTTAGAGGAAAGGAGAGAGAGGGGTGACATGATTGCAGTGTTCAGGACCATGATAGGAGTAGATAAAATTGACAGAGAAAATCTGTTTGTGTGGGATGAGAGAGCAACAAGAGGACATGGAATGAAACTAAAGAAGCCAAGCTGCTCGAAGGACATCAAGCAATATAGTTTTCTGTATAGATGTATAGACCTGTGGAATAGCCTGGACAAAGAGATCGTCCAGTCTAAAAACTTAAATGAGTTTAAGGCAAAACTTGACTTATTGAGAAATAGAGACGGGACCCCACGAGCGTAGCTCATTTCCTGTATATCACAATTAGGTAAATTAGGTAAATACATGCTGCATACAAAGACCCCTTAGCACGTAAGGAGTGTCAGGAGAGGCAACAGCTCCCTGAACTTCTTCCAACCACTTCTCACCCTAGCAACAGAGCTAACTCCAGCCCCACCTCCGGCACAACATGTCTCCCAAATAACAAAACTTCTCCACATATACTGTATATATATATATATATATATATATATATATATATATATATATCTGTTTCATGAACAATTAGCACCATGAAAACCTTAAAAATGAATGTTTACATATATATTTCTTTGTATTATGAATATCAGGCAAGATGGCAGAGGGTCGTGCGAATTCTTCGCGAATCATCGCCGATCGTGGGCGAATAATTGGACTATCGGAAGGCGGCATGACTCCAGGTGCCATTGCTCAAGAACTCGGCCTGCATCGGTCTACAGTGCATAAGTGGATCAAGCGCTGGCAAGAACAGAGGTCAGTCAGCACAAAGCCTGGTAGTGGACGCCAAAAGCAACAACTCCCGAGCAGGACGAGGCAATTGTGGAGAGAGCACAGGAGCGACCTTTAACACCTGTTGTGAACTATCCACGTGATTTGCACCTGGCCTGCAGTGTCCCTACTGTGCGTCAACAGCTCCACGCAGCTAATATCATGTGTCAAGTGCCTGCCGTATAAGAAGTGTTGACCCCTTACAACAAAGATGATCGAATGGGGTTTGCCCTACAGTAGTCAACAGAAGACGAGTTATTTTGGAAGAATGTAATATTTACAGATGAAAAGTGTTTTTCTTCTGTAAAGGCAGGGCCTGGGGTGTGCTGGAGGGTCACGAAAACGAGATACTTAGACAAACACATTTTTGCCAAAGCAAAAAGTGGACGTGTGTCTACGTCGTTGTGGGGTCGGATGTGGGCTTACGGACCTGGAGAACTGTTGGAAATTGATGGTAAATTAACAAGTGAACAATATATACGAATTCTTGAGGATGTTCTGCCCACAGTGCGTGTGATGGCAATCCCAGCCCCTCGCACCACCCATATTGTGCATGACCACAGCCCCGTCCACATGAGCAGAATGGTAAGAGAGTGGATTGATGTTCATCCCGAATGTCACTTCATCGACTGGCCAGCCAAAGGATGTGATACGAACCCCATTGAAAAGCTGTGGGCAATGATGGTTCAGGAGTGGGATATTGGACAAGAGCGCACGAAAGCTGCCATTGTGCATCACGCTCAGGACGTATGGGAAGGCATACGTCGACGTCCAAATATATGCACCAATCTTGTGAGGTCAATGCCAAACAGACTTAATGAAGTGATTGATGCACAAGGAGGATGGTTGTCCTATTAAATCATCTAAAGTCTCTTGAGTGATTTGGGCTACAGAGTTGATAAATGGAAAAGTGACAGCCATGATTGGGATGATACTATTTGGCAATATATTTGTTCTGGTTAACAGAATATAATATGTAATATGCACTGCTTGTATAATCCAACAATGTTACCTGCTAATATATTATACTGTATGTAAATGTTATACAGTTATAATAATTTTCACAGTTCATTTCTGTTAATTACTTTTTTCTTTGTTACTATTGTCTTATAAAAACAAACAGTATTTCATGACACTTTAATATATCATACAATAACCTCTCAACTTGGTAACATTATAGCCTTAAAACCTTTGACTATAGCACATACTGCAAACTTCACAAGTGACATATCAATCCCATAGTGGTATCTAATCATATCAGCCATTGATAACCACAGGCCTCATATCAGCCATTTGATAACGACAGGCCTAATGGGTAAGGCACAGACGTAAATTCCAAGACTGTGACACATTCTAGTTTGTGCTCGCTCGCTTCGGGTACTAAAAAATATTATGTCAAGTAGGCTTAAGATAAAGGTATGTTCAGTTTAGCTTTGCAGTTTTTATGGGCAATATTCAAATATCATGAAAAAACAAAAATCTAGCGGTAAGTTTAAGAGTTATTACACGAGCGTCTTTCAGGCTCACCTGCAGACAGGAATTGCAAAAAGCGTCACACAAAAAAACACACATAGCGAGTGAGAATGAATAAGGTAGACATGAGTTCGCATGCCTGACACTTGGCCTGAAATTGCCCTAGACACACATGCCGAGAAAAATACTAATTTGAAGTCTCCTACCATCGGGCTGCCTTTTGCAAAAGACCCAGGTCAACCTACGGTAATTGCAGCAGAGATGCCTCGAATAAGTGGGAATCTTGCTCGAAACACCACTAATTTGTTTGCATTTTCAGCTGTGGAAGATCTGTTTACGTAAACTAAGGTGAATTATATTAAGTTTTGTATAATAGTCTGGAAATAATGCATTATTGATAACAGCAAAACACACGAGATGAATTGTATTCCGATCGCCACGGGTTCGTACCCCTTCCTTGTCGCCTCCCTCTCCCTTTCAAGTTTCGTTGACTGACTCCACTTCCCACTTCGCTTGTGCTAGAATGTTGCGCCACCTATTGGCAGCCTGTAGAAACATATGCCTGACAGGGACTGTCAACGAACTTTTGATTGTGGGTGTGCATAGTAAGTTAGAATAAAATTAATGTTAACACTCATGATTCAACCAACTCGTTTCAATCTTACCAAGGATCTCCCGCTTCTCTAGAGTCAGCACTACCTACTTCCCTTATCCTGGTGGAGGGGCCATCATCACACACCCAAGGAAGAGGCATGCAAGGAATAGGAAGGCCTGAAGCAGGTAGGGAACAACCACCAAAACTATCACGTGTGCCACCATAGCAACTGCCCAAGAGGAGCTGTTCACTAAACTGTCGCTGCGCCGGAACTGAGAATGACCGAGGGGGACCTCTAACGGACGCTGGGTAAAATAATGAGCCAGACAATGCAGCACCATTGGGCTATTCCTGCCAAGCTGGCAAGAAATGTTCGCAGGGCCAAAATTTCCACCTAGATGCAAGGATTTTTTCTGGATGATATGAAAAAAATGTATGAATAATGGTTTAATACAGCCATATCGCAGCATTGGGGCTCGATCGGTAGAGAGGTGGCTTGCAGTCCCGATGGACCCAGGTTCGAATCCTCACTGGGGCAGGGAACAGTTTAAGGATTCAAAATTTCATTAAATCAGGCTTTACTGATCTACCAGAAGACCCGCCGACATGTAAAAATACCCCCGCTAATGCCAATACACCAGTCCTGTCTGAGACAGCCCTAGCATGTTTTCAATATGGACGGTGGGTGTTAGCGCCGAAGTGGTGACATGTAGAGGTGTTGGTATGTAGGAGGACTGCTGGGCCTTGATAGCAGGCTGTGAAGCCTTTGCCCAGAGTCGGACACACAAAGAAAAAAAAAAATCCGGGTAAATAGATTGTCCGGGTAATGGACATCCGGATAATTGAGGGATTAAACACAAAGATGTTTGATATTCATGATGTTGTGCAGCACTTTGCTATGAGTATGACCAAAAATAACTGAAAGAGTGGTAAGCTCTTCTTTTTACATGCATACAAAGATAATGTGCTATGCTACCTGCCTCTTACTAGCCTTCTCGGTTATCGGATCGACTGTCGCAGTATTGCACTGCTTGTGTTCAAGTAACCTTTTTTACCCGTACCCGGTCCAGGGGGCTCTGGTACAGGTGTTTTCAATCAGTTTGTCTGTTTGTTTGTCTGTTAACTTTATGCAAAAACTACTGGTGTGATTTTGACTAAAATTGCAGGGATGATGGGCTATGACCCTCTGATCACCTGATTAAATTTTGGACTAAATTAGGCCAAGGCTGTAGGGCCACAAAATGTAAAAAATAAATATAAATAAAATATAAATTGTTTTTTCACTATAACTCCTTTCAAATTTGTCATATCAAGATGAAACCAACACCTAAATGTGCATCTTTCAAATCTGCATCCTATAACATACCTCATTTCATCAGGGGTATCACCCCCCAGTTAGCAGTAAGGGCGTCAGTGTCAGGTGGGTTGCGCCTAAAATTTCAAATGGGCATAAAATCGTTAATTTTCACCCAGTTTACTCCAAATTTTATATGTGACACATTTGACTTGATATCCTGTTGCGTTTATACATCAGCACTAAAATAACTGCTGGGGACGGGTTTGCTGTGCCATGGCACCGCTTCTTGTTTTACTTAATAATGGTCCCCAAAGTGCAAGGGTAGTCATGCTGGCAATTTGGATATGCCAAAGAGAAGCCATAAAGTGCTTCCTTTAAATATATATATATATAGGGTTCGGTACTATCCTCAGGTTTCAGGTATACACCTGGGGTCTTGGAACATATCCGCCACGTATAAGAGGGGACTACTGTAAAGCAGAATCCTCATTTATCCACTATATTATAGTTCATGATGAAATAAGAACTTAATGAATGCTGCTTTTTAATGTCTCTGCAACCTTTCAACTAAAATAGAATCCTTTTATATCTTCTACATTACAGTACCTCTGATCTTTCAGTAATGGTCGAGTCTCTGGTGGCTGAAGCTGGGTCCATATTCTTGACACTACGCAAATACGAGAATAAATCACAGTGTGGTGTGGGAGGATTGACGCATAAAGACCCAGCCACAGCCTCCATCTCCCACAACCATAGTGGGCAGAGACTGGCCATTGGAGAGGAACACAATGAAACCATAATCAACTTTGATGTACAAGATGATGTAAGTTAAACTGAACATAGAGACACAATAATGAAAGTGTTTATCTGGTATACCATTTGGTTTAGTACAATGAAATCATAATCAACTTTGGTGTAAAGGATGAAGTAAGTTATGTTATCAGTGAGATAGAAGATTCAACATTTTTGTACAGCATTAGCCTATGTCATAATGAAGTCTTTATTTTTTTTTTTCCTGGGAACCATTCATTCATATAATTCCCCTATTATAGTGATTTTTTTTTTTTTAAATCCTTGTTACAGTACTTTCTTACGATTTTATATACCTTAGGAAGACAAATCAGATTGCTAGGAGTTATGGTGACTGTAAACTTGTTACTGCAAATGGTTTCTCCAAATTACAAATTTGCTTGGAAGCTGAAAGAATAAACTTTAAAAATGAAGTGTTATCTAAATCAAGGGGTCAGTTAGCTGATTCATATTTCCAATCCATGGTATTTACATTTTAAGCAGTTTTTCTCAGTGACATTCAGATTCTCCTTCTTTGATTCAAGTTGAACAGTCCATCTCTGCTGCAGGTCAACTCCAGTAATTCTGAGAGTCTCTCGGAGTGGGATGGCTTAAGTGAAGAATTTTGGTGGGCAAGTGGAAAGCTGGCAGGTGGGGGAGTCCTGTCTCTCTCCTTCACCCCTCCTGAATGTGGTTGTCTCACTCTCAGGTGGGTATGGATGGGTATTTATTGGATATGTTTACCAGTTGTTCTTGTATGAGTATGTCAGGGATGTGTTCCAATATAAAGTATCTCCACTTGTTACATACAACTGGTACTGTCAGCTGGGGGAAACTAGCAGATCAGCTTTATAGGCACCAGTGAAACAATACTCATTGTCCAATAGCATCAGGAACAAAATTATAGGAAGGAAGAGAGAGTTGTATAGTACTTTGTTTTTGTTGATTTGGAGAAGTTTTTTGACAGTGTCCAGGGAAATAGTGAAGTGAGCAATGAGAAAACTTGATCTTGAGGACTGGTTAGTTAGAGTGGTTATGGCAATATATGAAGATGCTCACATTCAGGTGAGAGTGAACAGAGGTTTGAGTGATGAATTATCCATGAAATATGGGATACATCAGGCTACAATTTTAAGTCTCTTATTGTTTATTATGGTGCTTCAGGCACTCTCACATGACTTCAGAACTGGCTTCCCATGGAGAGAGTATGCAGATGACTTGGTGCTGATCATGGAAAATGAGAGGGTTGCAGAGGAAAGATTTAGGAAGTGGAGAGATGGAATGGGGTACAGTAGTTTGAGGGTAAATGTGGATAAAAGAAAATGTGATAATAACAGAGAGAACTCTCCCTCCATGCTAAGGGGTCCTCATATGCAGCATGTGATAGGAGTTTCATGTTGTACGTACGGTAGTGAGACCTGGGCTGTAAAGGTGGAGGATATTCATAAGTTCAAACAGAGATGAAAATGATCATACAAACATGAAATGTGTCTTTGAATGAGAGGCCTGGGAAGGGAGGGTTAGGATTGTGGATGAAGAATTCAGAGAAAGGATGGGACTTGAATGCAGTAGTGATGTGATGAGAAGGGGTTGATTGAGATGGTTTGGGCAGGTGAAGGGGATGGAGAATGACAACCATGGATATACAGTATACTGTAAACATAGATGCCGTGCGGGGAGGCAAAACATGTGTCAGCTTGGCTGCCATGTTGGAAAGGCCAAGTGCACGTCATCTTCTATGGTCTACTCTACAATTTTACTGCCTTTAACTTTTCTGAAACACCTCAGTGTCACACTAACAAGTGAACAATTGGCACCAGACAACAGGAAATAACTTTTCATGGGTAACTACAGTATATACAGTTTGTACTATACGGTAAAATCAATACAAACATCATATGGCCCTGCACTGCTCAGACTGATGCATGCAGACATGCAGTACTTCCACATTTGGGTTTAGTTGTAATATAAATAAACTAGTCAGTGTGAATAATGTTTGATATTACCACAGTACATTAATTTCTATTTCAATGTGGTAATCAGCTTACAGTACTCAGATTCTCACGTACTGAGCCACTTAAGGTAAAGGTCAAGAAATTCCTCTCCGCCTCATTTTCATTTGTTCTTGCAATTTTTTGTTGGGATGGCACTGTGTACACATTATCCAAGCAAAATTAGAGTATGGTTAATATGTTAGAAATGTAGTTACTCCAGAAAAGCAGTGTTGGATGACAGTAAAGTATTTTCTGGTGAAATGACTACCCTAGTACAACCTAACCATCTATGAACCTAACAGTCTCAGAGGTTCAGCATTTCCAAGGTCATCTGGGGACTTTTAGTTCCATGTTTATTTCAATTCATGAGAGTCTAGCCATTAACTATCAAGCCTTTAAAATTTCTGTGAAACTTTCTTTAAGTATTTTCACCCCCTCCCCCCCAAAAAATTTGAAAATTATTTCCCCGGGTTCTGATACTTCTTCTACCTCTTTTCCCCCCTAAAATCTGATATATAATTCATTCATATTGCCACAGTAGTTGAGTGGCGAGGGCTTTCTTGAATTCAACAATTGTCACTGGGTGTTTCCCTGCTTCATCATGTCCTTGTAAGTTGTAAAGAGTTCCATTACACATATGCATATACATTTGATATTTTACATAAACAAAAGGTATAACCAATACTTTTACTATGGTGGCATATAATTTATGTATGTTCAGAGCATTCTTTTATTTCTTTATCAAACTCCATTTCATTTATAATATCATTCATTTATTTTTAAACGATGCTAAAAAGAATGCAACTTTATGCATGTTTTAGGTTTGTCATGAGTCATATTATATTGCATCCAGATTTCAGCAGTAAATTCACTGCAGTTGGCTCTGAAGCACATGTCGTTAATGTGGACTGCTGTGGAGATGTGCTTGTGGCAAACATGGACCAAGTAAGAAAAGGTGCATTTAATATTACTTTTGAATATTTTATGAGCTTTAAAATAAGCTATCACATAAGGAAATCCATGCATTATTAAGAAAGTTATGGCCAGAAAACATCAGCTTCTGCATCCTCTGCCCATTGATTCTCATTGTTTATTTTCAGTTCGACAACCTTGCCAATATGGCAGTGCTGTTGACGTACATCGGCCCTATGCGGCAAAGTGCGATGCGGCATTTGTGTGTATATACAGTATATATATAGATATCTGTGATGGCAACTGGGTGCAGAGGGCAAAAGGTTATGATCACTGAGATTGGAGCTGTGACAGGTAGACCGAAAAAGATTTGGGATTAATTCATTCAGTGTGACACCTCAAGGATAAGGGACTAAAGAGAGAGGCTGCAAGAGATAAAGCAGCATGGTTAACTGCCATTAGATAACCAAGACTGACACATGCAGGCATGTTGATGCCTTCATAAATGAAACAAATGAAAGTTTAAATGGAATATTCCTCAATTTTAATGAGGTATTAACCAAAAAAATGCAACATATAACAAGAACTTGCTGTGAGCGGTTCAGATAATGATATTGATATGTGTTTCTGATGACATGGGTAGCTGGATTAGTGGAACACTAAAATGAGAAGTGGATGTGATTTAGGAGATACTTTTATCTGGAGTCAGTGGGTGGCTACCACTGACTGTGGGAGTTACTGCCATGAGTGAAATGTGGTTACAAATTTGGTAACTTGCCCATCACTCATCATTCACAGGCAGAAACATGGAGCCACATGCACACAGTCAAAGTCCATGCTGAGACTCTAATATTGTTTCAAATACTGTACAATTATACATTATAGATTTCTTTTTCCTAACAATTCCTAGCAACTGTTGGGAAGTAAATTCGTACTTGTTTACCTTCAGTCCAGAAGATATGACTCAACAAACTCCAATATCTTCATATTATGAGTCTTGTTTTATCATTTTATTAACAAGCAGATACCAATGTAGAGAAGTCTGTGAGATTCAGTGAGCATTGGGCTTGGATGTACACAAAAGCTGGTCAAATGAACATCCACTGTATACTACCCTGGTGCTTTTAATATTACAGTAAACTCTCAATTATCCATTGTCACAATATCCAGCTCAACGCAATACCTGGCGCTGTTGGCAATATCCGGCACCAAAACATGACGTAACTCGCAATTCTTTTCAATATCCAGCACTAAGGTGTGTCAACCAGCTCATAAATGGTATCCAACTGGCACTGTAACACTGTATTACAGTATTTTATCATTACTTTATTGTACTTTATGCTTAATTTTCATCTTTTCCTGATGGGGAAGTTTGTTAGACAGAGAGGGTTAAGACAGATAATAATGTAGTATCTGATTCGATGCCGAATATTGGGCCAGTAGAGGGTACTATGCAATATCCTGCATTTTGCTTCAACAGGCTTAGAGCTTGGCTGAATCATGTCGGATAATTGAGAGTTTATTGTATATGACTGTTGTACCTATAATAATATATTATGTGATGATTAACCATAAAAATTACTATTACAACTGAATACAGCAGGTATACCCCAATTTAACAATGCAGTTGGTTAAGTAAAAACCCATCATTAGGCGAGGTATTGTATCTCGGGGTAGATTTAACATGTAAAGTATAGGGATGCCTTTTTGAGCCTTGAGTTTCCCCCCCAACCAAGTCCCAAACCCACCCAAATGAGTCCAAACCAATCTAGATGGCCAAACAGCTGTAAAAGAAGCTAACCAAAGCCTAACACCTGTAAATAACTCACTAAAACCAACAAATAAAATCTGAAAATCATCAAATATAAGTCTGGAAAAAATTAAACTTAGTAAACTGTACCCAAAAAAGACAATGTTCACCCCACCTATGACTACAACACATCAATCTAAATCTAAGAACAGTTTCTAAATCAACCTAAACACATAATTTTAGTCTAAAATATAATCCAAATCAGAAAAAATAAAATAAAAACCCATCGTTAAACCGGGGTTTGGCCATCATTAGGCGGGGTGTGGTGGTATTTCTACCCCCATCGTTAGGCTGGAGTATTGCACCTAGGGGTATCGTATATCGAGGTATACCTGTATAACAGTAGCATGCATTTGACTATGAATATTACTGGAAGTCTTTTGTGTTCAAATGGACACGACTGTCTGATAATTTTACCTAAAATAACACAGCCCTGAACATTTTCGAATGCTCTTATGTCGAGGAAAGCAGCAACTGCGGAAGCATAAATTTCTCAAAATTGTTCTGTGTGTCCACAGCTTTAGACACACAAAGTTGCAACAACTAGTAATGAAATTCCTGAATTGGGAATCCTGGAGATAGGTCCTGCCTTCTTTTGATGTGCATTGTCATGGAGACGAGGCAGGCATTACAAAAGTGTTCCATCCTCACATAATGGGTGGTGATGCTGTTTTTGCCCCACTTCCACATGCAATAGCAAAGAACTAGGATTGTATCTCAAAAAAAAAAAAACTAGGCAGTTAGGTTCACAAAGAGGATGATCACGCTGTACACAACACATCCATCCAAAAACCTTTAGCATGCCAGTATCCTCCTTGAAAGCCCAATAGGTATTCATCCCACAATGCAGCTCTTACTGCTGCAGTTCACACAAATCTCCAGCATAATCTCAATAAAAGATCTCTAGTAGCACCTGGTTGAAGGGACCAGATTTCTGCAGTCCAACAGGTTATGTGCATATGGTCTTATGATAAGGACAACAACAACAGCAACAACAATTTTAGATGGGAGTAAGGTAAATTGATATTTCATCAGAATGAATACAGTACCATATTTTATCAAAAGATGAATGGCAGTTAAGTGAAAGAACAACTTCTAGAATGGTAACTCATAAAATCCTTACAGCATGTAGACTTCCTGAAAAAAAAAAAGACCATTTTTCTACAGTTCAATATTTCTGCACAGCACATACTATGCCTTACCTGTTGGGAACCTGACACTTGTTGTGGGACCACAAGCCTACCCCAGTGAGCTACAGATGTTGCTGTGTGTTGACCATTTGGCTGCTTATGAGGTGAGATGAAATGTCACAGTTGCTGCTTTGTATTTTCTTATCACTATTATCTGATATTCAGGGATCCAGAGAACAGAATGAATTTACAATGCAGCTTTTGTTACACACAAATGGTATATATTCAGCATGAAAATGTATGTCAGAATAAGTAAAATTGTAGAAATAGTTTTATATAATGTACTGTACAGCATTGTGTAAAAAATTAAGTTACTAGTAATAAATGTATGATAATCCCTGTGGAAAACAAACAAACAAATACACACACACACACACAGGTTTTTGGTATAGGTATTTAAAAGTCCATTTTACCTCTGTTAGGCAGTCCGTCAGTACCAAAGGAAATATCGCATCAGCTGTCACTAACTGCTGCATACAATTGCAGTGGAACTGAAGTAACCATTCTGTTGATGTCTAGACTGCATCTAGCACTGAGCCGCATTTTCGTGAGGCATTTTTAGACCAGTCAAGACCGGTCAAAGTTTTCTGGACGTACTTGACTTTTGCGAGAATGGATTTTAGACCATTTCCATCCGTAATGTGCTCCTATTGGCTGGAGGAGGGAGTGGGACAAGTCATTACAGAATCGGCTGGGTTATGTAAACAGAGAGAACAAGATAGTAATAAATCAATTAGCTATAAATATCGTCATTACTAGTGTACAGAGTAGCTGTTTGTATGTCATATAAAAGAAAATATGACAGCTTCCCAGTGTGTCACTACTACAATCATGATAATGAGTTCTCATTACATCATGAAGTGAAATGAATCTTCAGCTGAACTTTTTAGTTAAAAGAGAACTAATAACCGGAGACAAAGGATGAAATACGCGTCCTTAGGGAATTATTACTGGGAAATAGTTGTGTCATCATCATAATAATCCACTGAGACTCATGGAATTTGAATTTCTCTCCTGGCATTATTATCTTCCTGCTTCAGTCACAACTGATCATCTTTTTCAATTCAGGTTTAAACAAGTATTCATTTCCAGTAGCACCTACATTTATATCACTGTCCTATGTCACTGTTGACCGTTATATGTGCGAAATTCTATTCTTGAAATAATATTAAGCTTTCACTTCTGTCGGCCATCTTTGTCGTATCAGCTGTTTACCCTGGACACGGGATGCTCCTCCCTGTCCTTGTTGCTCACTGCTACCATGCATCCTTTGTGCGCAGACCAGGTGAACCCAGTCCTGGCTCTGGGGCAGGACTGCCTTAGACCAGTCTTGACTGGTTCGGTTTTTCTGAAAATCTCTCGCCAGAACAGCCTTGGGACTAGGATTGATCAGTCTTGACCGGTCTGAAAGCCTCACGAAAACGCTAGATTAATTAGCTGGCAGTGAATTAGTAAAGGACTGGAGAACTGTTGACTCTAATGCCAGAACATCAGCAACTCTCGCCAGAACCTCAGTGAAACAAGGATACATGGAAGTGCAGGTGTTTAAAATACACTTTTTTTTTTTTTTTTTTTTAAATGCAAGGAAGAAGGAACCAAAGGCCATGGGACCACATACTGTTCCTTCCAAGAAAAAACAAAAACAGTATGAAAGAGAGCCAAATTCAAGATCCGTTCATTTCGAGATGCCTGGACACACTGCATTTGAAAGACTGGAGACCATAGGAAGTAGGGAATACAGACAGAGGAAGACAGTTCCAGAGTTGACCAGTTGCATAAATGAAGGACTGGGAGTAACAGTTAACTCTTGCATTAGAGAGTTGGACAGAAAAGGGATGAGAGTTTGTTACTAGACGGGTGTTACATGCCCGTCGTAGAGATGGAGGGATGCAGGCAGACAGTTCAGAGGAACAGTGACCGTTGAAGCAGCAATAGAAAAGAGATAAAGATGCAACAGTGTGGCGAAGAGACAGAGGTTCAAGGGAATCAGTAAG
Organism: Birgus latro; assembly: GCA_018397915.1. Lineage (NCBI taxonomy): Eukaryota > Metazoa > Arthropoda > Malacostraca > Decapoda > Coenobitidae > Birgus > Birgus latro. The sequence goes on from JAGKTI010001698.1 coordinate 35,089, forward strand.
AGGAGGAGAGTTAATGAGATTCCACCCTATTGAGAAGAGCTGCATGTGGGGAGCATCCCCACACATGAGAGTTGTACTCCACACAGGGGCGATTAAAACCCGTGCACAAAGTCAACAACTGTGCAGGGGTAAAGAAAGTTCAGAGTCGGCTTAGCAAACCCAATCTCTTGGAAGCAGATTTCACAAGAGATGTAATATGTTCTTTCCAAGATAAATCTCGAGAGAATGAAACCCCAAGCATGTTCAAGGATGATGCAGGACTGAGCTGGACTTTATTAAACATTAGTGGGTAATCCTGTAGAAGATTTTGTCGGGTTGATAGGTGTAAGAACTGAGTCTTTGATGCATTAAAAACAACAAGATTATTTTTACCCCAATCAGAGATACAAGCCAAGTCAGACATTAGGTGTGCCATAGCCTCATCCCTTGTTTGTTGAAGTAACTGCTGAGATGGATGTTGCGGGAACCAAATGGAAAGGTGAAGGGTGGAATCATCAGCATATGAGTGGATAGGGTTAGATGTACAGTTTAGAAGGTCATTGATGAATAAAAGGAAGAGAGTTTGTGATAGGATAGAGCCCTGAGGAACACCACTGTTGATAGATCTAGGAGAAGAACGATAGCCGTCTACAACAGCGGCTATAGAACGACCAGAAAGGAAGTTTGAGATGAAGGCACAGATAGAAGGATAGAAACCATAAGAGGGCAGTTTGGAAATTAAAGATTTATGCCAGACTCAATCGAAAGCCTTTAAGATGTCAGTTGCAATGACAAAGCTTCGCCAAAGTCCCGAAAGGAGGATGACAAGGAGTCTGAAAGGTAGGTGAGAAGATCGCCAGTGAAGCGTCCCTGACGGAACCCATACTGATGATCAGAAAGAAGGTTATGACAGGAAAGATGCTTTAGATTTTTCTGTTAAGAACTGACCTGAAAACTTTTGAGACACAGGATGTTAAAGCAACTGGACGATAGTTAGAGGGTTGGGAATGGTCACCCTTCTTTGGGACTGGCTGAATGATAGCAAACTTCCAGTAAGAAGGAAAGGTACAAGTTGATGGACAAAGGCAAAAGAGTTTGCCTTGGCAGGGTGTTTGCACAGTTTTTGAGGACAACAGGAGGGACTCCGTCAGGCCCATATGCCTTGTTAGTATTGAGGCTAGTGATGGCAGAAAATACATCTGCAGAAGAAAGTTTAATGTCAGCCATGAGGAAGTCAGAGGGGGGAAGTGATGGAGGAACAGCACCGGAATCGTCTAAGGTGGAATTGGAGGAAAAAGTCTGAGCAAAGAGATCTGCTTTATCAGTAGAAGAAATAGTTACAGAGCCATCAGAGTAGAAAAGAGGAGGGGAAAGATGATGAGGTAAAGTTGTTAGAAAGGTTTTTGGCAAGGTGCCAGAAGGAACAAGAGAAATTCGAGTTGGAGAGTTGAGAGCATTTAGCACGGATGAAATTATTTTTAGCACAGCGAAGAACAGACTTAGCACAATTCCGGGCAGAAATATAAAAAAGATGTGATTCAGGGGTGGATTGGCTCCAATACCTTTTGTAGGCCCTCTCCTTGTTGCGGACAGCATTAGAACAAGTGTGATTAAACCAAGGCTTTCTTGCATTAGACAAAGGATATGAGAAAGGAATGTATGCTTCCATGTCCGAGAGAATAACCTCCGTAATGAGCAAGGCGCACTCAGATGGCTTCCGGCCATGGAAACAATAAACATTCCAAGGAAAATTAAAGAAGTACTGCCTGAGGGCCTCCCAATCCGCAGCTCCAAAGTGCCACAGACGGCATTTCTTTGGAGGGTCCATAGTCCATACTGGAGCGATAGGACAGGTTAAGGTAATAAGGTTATGATCGGAGGAGCCCAACGGAGAGAACAGATTAACAGTGTATGCAGAAAGGTTACTTGTTAGGAAGAGGTCAAGTATGTTGGAACTGTCTCCAAGGCAGTCTGGAATACGGGTAGGGTGCTGTACAAGCTGCTCTAGGTCATTAAGGATAGAAAAGATGTTCACCAGGTGGATCAGTGAAAGGACAGGAGAGCCAAAGGTGGTGGTGAGCATTGAAATCTCGTAGAATGGAGATTTCAGAGAAAGGAGAAATGGATAGAATGTGTTCCATCACAGAAGTTAGACAAAGAATTTTTGATGGTCAGTAGAATCAGGAGATAAGCAAACAGCGCAGACATATTTAGTCAGAGAATGACAGGAGAGCCGACGCCAGAGAGTAGAGACTTCAGAAGAATCAAGTTCAGGAACACGAGAGCAAGATAGATCGTTCCATACATATACAGTACACAACAGTCACCTTTGGCTTTGAAATGAGTATAGAGAAAGTAGGAGGATACAGAAAAGGGTTTGCTGTCAGTTGCGTCAGACAGCTGGGTCTCGGTGAGGAAGAGAAGGTGAGGTTTAGAGGAGGAGAAGTGATGCCCAACAGAGCAAAAGTTAGAGGAAAGGCTGCGAATATTGCAGAAATGAAGAAAGAGAGAGTCAGACAGTGGTTTCAGGCAACTGCTGGAGTCGTTATCATTACCGGGTGAGGGGCGAACAATGGAGGCATTTATGCTCCCCCCCCCCTGACTCCAAGGCTTGGTGTTTGGACGCTATTTTTGTTGAATTTTGAAAAGGAAGTGTAGTGTGTAGCGTGCATGTAGTTTGGTGTTGACAGTTAGAGAAACTTGTATTGGAAAGCATGCTGGCTTACTCTCTGTGTTATTGAGACACTGAAAAAGTTCAGCAAAGGGGGATGGTCAGGAACTAGTCCTGAGGACCGATGAAATGGGAGCTTCAGCTCTCCCTGTCATCAGCTTTCCATCCACCTTGGGAGAACTGCCCTGCTTTACTGGTGCTACAGTCTACTCCTGTCGAGAAAACATGTATGCTTAGTTCAAGCACCAAAGGCAGAATGAAGTTTGGTATACAGCAGAGGCTCACATCAGTCATAAGTAACCTTATCTGCAGTGTCTCCTGCATGTACAGCTAATGGGGAACTTGTGGAAATCATCTGTCACCAGATGTCTCTCACTTTTAACAGCTTCTCTGCCCTGAGTACTCATTCATTTACCATAATTTTTCTTTGTTGATGTGAGAACCTGTGTGGCAAATTACCATCATACACTATTGAAGTAATGAAAATGCTTTGTAACAAAAATATAACAGAGAACACATTGTTCTCATTGTTTTTGTGGATGTATAAAATGTACCCATGTCAATGTAACATTTACCCATGTCAATGTGCCTATTCAAATGTGCCGCGCAGTCGCCGTCATGCTATGCGCCTGCGCGAGCAGAGGGAGAGAGCTTCTTCCACTTCGAGGCATGTGTGCACCTCACCTCACCTCTTCACTTCCTTATCTATCTCCTAGGGAAATAAAGATTCTACAGCAGGAAGACTACCTATTCTTCAACCCTGTGATTGCCCCCCATTGCATGCAGGACTTCAATCAACATGGCGCAGTGATTAAGGCCCCAGGAGAAGATTTCAAGCTTACACCCCGCCACCGGGACCCGCATGGACGCCGCCATTAGCTGTTTATGTTTTTTTGGACCAGCGAGACGACTTCTAGATCGCCTTCAGTGGATTTACTGTGCAGTGTCAGTGCAGTGTTACAGTGGAGTGGTTATGTGCAAGTGCAGTGCAGTGCTTATTCAGTGTGCGGTTTCCGGGTGTTCTCGTTGGACATTTTTAATGGACGCCACGATCGCCTGCACTGACTACTTGCTCTGTCACACCCTCCCTCCTCGTCATTCGCCATTGCACTGAGCGTCTGTACTCCAACGTCTCTCTGGGCAGGCTCCCAGTGAGTTGCCAACGCTCGCCCGCAACTCCATTTCTGCTTCTCCGCACGAGTTTACCGTAATTTCTAAGGGAGAAGATTTGTTTTTCTCTTCAGTTTTCTGCAGTGGTGCGTTGTATCTCGTGAAACAAGTCAGGATGGAAGAATTCCCACTTGTAGAGCTTTCAGATGATACCCCACATGACTTACCACCTGCAAGACATGAACATCCGCCCACACTCCCACACACCCACACGCCCATAAGTGCTGAGGACGAGCGCTGTCAGCCTGAGTTGCCGTTACTCTCTCCAAATTTAACCCTACCGCCGCCGTCTAGGACACATGATGGAGACTTACGGGTACTAATAAGATATTTGGAGGAAAGCAGATTAGCTACGGAAGCTCAGTATAGGCGTGAGGAGGCAAGAAGGGAAGAAATCCGTCGAGAAGAGGAACACCGAAGATTTCAACAATTTCTCCAGCTACTCACACCTTTTACACAAGGTCCAAGTCAGGTTCACCAACGGTCTGCTACCGAGACTTCGTCACGCCCACCCACCCACGTCAACGCTACCCCACAAAAGGCTAGCACTCAGGCACCCCAACCGCTGAAGTCAGACGTTACATTTCAGAACTTCAGGGCCTGGAGAAGGCGCTGGGACGACTATGCTGTCATGGTGGACTTGTCTGCTCTGTCATTACCGAAGCAGCAGATACAGTTACGGATGTGTCTGTCTCTCGAGACCCAGCGATTGTTGGAACACACACTTGGTGTACCTCCAGACACCGCGAACACAGTGGAAGAAGTCCTTGACGTTCTACAGAACCACTTCAGGAATCAACGAAATGAAGCTCTACGCCGCCGAGATCTTCTTACATGCAAGCAAAAGGACGGTGAATCTTTTGACGACTACTACGTACGCCTGCAGTCGATTGCAGAGGAAGTTGACATATGCCCTGGAAATTCTAATGTCTGCAAGGAGACGCAGATAAAGATGGTACTTCTTATGGGAGTTCATGATGAAGAGCTCACACAGAAGATTATTGCCCGGGACTCTAATACCACACTTCAGGACGTGGTGAACGTTTGCAGAGCCCATGAAGCCACCAGGACAGCCACTTCTGCGATTCGGGCCCCTACTGCTTCTGTCGCCAAGATTTCAAGATACCGCCAGGATAAAGGTCGCAACCATCAGCCCACTTCTACGCCGTCGACCAAGTCTAATACCTGCCAGCACTGCAACAAGTCTCACAACTCAGACAAGTGCCCAGCGGCTTCGAGCACTTGCAATAACTGTGGACGGAAGGGACACTGGGCCAGAACCCCAACCTGCCCTGCACTCAAGGTGAAATGCAAATACTGTACCAAGACAGGCCACTACGACAGATGTTGCCGGAAGAAGACTGGTGATGCCAAGGCTGATAAGCATGTTACTCCGCCTTCAAGCACGACCACTAACGTTCGCAAGGTTCAGGCCCATGCAACTCCTTCACCTTCACCCGTACCAGTTACTGTGTCTTATCGGGATGTATCTTCCCAGATCAGTTTCATACCTGACACAGGTGCGGAGGTCAGTGTTTTGGGACCACAACACCTTGCACATCTTCAGATTGACAGGAGTGACCTCCTACCTCCCACAGTTTCCAAGACTTTCACTGCAGATGGGTCGGAGATGTCGCCACCGCTTGGATCCTTAGAAGTTACCTTGACCCTTGCCAAGAGGTCATGCCAAGCCCGGTTACAGGTGCATGATGGTGTCACCACTCCGCTACTGTCCTTCAGCCATTGCAAGGAGTTGGCTATTATTTCGCCTAAGTTTCCTAAGCCCATTCTGCAAGTTACTCACGTACATCGATGCACTGAGTTCCCGCTCACCGAAGCTACCCCACCTGCCGAGGCCAGGGACTACTTTGTCAGGAACTTTCCGGATGTACTTGCATCGAAAGATGATCTCAAGACCGCTCCACTACAGCCAATGAAAGGAGACCCTATGAAGATACACATTAAACCCGACGCCACACCATTCGCTCTTACCACTCCACGTCAGATCCCCTACGCCTTCCGTGATGCAGTCCAGGACGAACTGCAGAGTATGGTGGCTCAAGGAATCATCAAGAAATGTGGGGATGAGCCTTCCGATTGGTGTCATCCCATGGTAGTTGTACCCAAACCCAAAGGAGTCAGGATTACCACTGATTTAACTAAACTTAACAGTCAAGTTGCCCGCCCTGTCCACTCTTCGATGACGCCTATTGCAGCTGTTCGTACGGTTGATTCTACAGCGAGGTACTTCACAGCTGCGGACGCTCTCCATGGTTATTGGCAAATCGAACTGGCAGAGGAGGACAGGCATCTTACTACTTTCATTACACCTTACGGCCGATATTATTACTGTCGCGGACCGATGGGCTTCGCCGCTACCGGAGATGCATACTGCTACCGTGGTGATCTCGCCCTCCAAGGTCTAACGAAATGCGTCAAAGTGGTTGATGATGTATTGCTGTTTGACGACGATCTTCTGTCACATTACAAGAGGATTCAGGAGCTTCTCACACGCTGCCGTTCACACGGTATCACTCTCAACAGGGATAAATTTATCGTGGCAGCCACTAAGGTCAACTTCTGTGGATACACTCTTTCGGACAAAGGAATCGCCGCCGACCCGGACCGTGTTGCAGCTCTTCGGGACTTCCCTACACCTGCTAACCTCACCGATTTACGCTCATTCATGGGGTTGGTGAATCAGTTAGCCGAGTTTACGCCCGAGATCGCCAAAACCGCCAAGCCACTTCGACCTCTCTTGAGCCCATCTCGCTCATTTACGTGGACTCCAGATCACGACTTGGCATTCAAGCAAGTCAAGAAAGCCTTGTCCAGTCCACCCATCCTCGCAGCATTCGACCCAGGACTACCTACATATCTCCAGACTGACGCATCTCGTCTGTATGGTATAGGTTACGCCCTACTGCAGGATCATGGTTCCAGTCAACTTCGCCTCGTCCAATGTGGCTCCCGTTTTTTGGCAGACGCCGAGACAAGATACGCCACCCTAGAGTTGGAAATGTTGGCAGTCAGCTGGGCTCTTCAGAAGTGCCGCCTCTATCTTACAGGGCTCCAGTCTTTTACAGTTCACACTGACCATCGTCCACTAGTACCGATTCTGAACTCGTACACCTTGGACATGATTGAGAACCCTCGATTACAGAGATTACGAGAGCGCATGTCCCACTTCACCTTCAGAGCCGTATGGCGTCTGGTAAGACGCTCCGCATTCCAGATGCCTTCTCACGCGCACCTGTCAGCCAACCTACACCTGAGGATACATCGGACTCCGCTTCTACTACGGCACATCTACGGTCCGTCATAACTTCTGCGGCATATCAAGAGGACGCCGCCCCGCGGATCGAAGCTGACCGTCACCTACAGGAGTTAGCAAATGCAGCCCAACAGGACTCTGACTACGTTCGCTTACGTGACTGCATATTGGCTGGATTTCCTGCTAACAGGTATTCTCTACATACATCCTTGCTGCCTTATTGGAAACTCCGAGACTCCCTCTCTGTTGACGGATCACTCGTACTACTAGGCGCTCGGATCGTCATTCCTGCTGCTCTTCGTCGCCAGACTCTCGCATGGCTACATGACAGTCATCGAGGAGTCGAGGCTACCAAGCGACGGTCACGCCAGACGGTATTCTGGCCTGGCATTGATTCTGATATCACCAATACTGTCGCCGCCTGTGAGTCGTGCCAGCTTCTACGCCCTTCACAGCAACAGGAACCGCTTCTCAATGATGATAAGCCCACCAGGCCCTTCGAGTCAGTCTCTGCTGATTTCTTTCAAGTTGCTGGGAAACATTTCCTAGTGATTGTCGACCGACTGTCGAACTGGCCAGCTGTCATCCCTTGCAAGAGTGACACCACCGCCTCCTCCACGATCCGATACTTCTGCAGCTACTTTCGAGAGGTGGGGGTACCTCTTCGGTTACGCACAGATGGAGGACCACCTTTTTCGAGCAGTGAGTTTGCTGATTTCACTCGTCGATGGGGGATCCAGCATTTCACGTCATCGCCCCATTACCCGCAGTCAAATGGCCACGCCGAGGCTGCTGTTAAGGCCGTCAAGAGGCTTATCATGGCAACAGCACCGTCTGGTAACATTAATTGTGAAGCCTTCGACCGGGGACTCATGGAACTGAGGAATGTCCCCAACCACACCGGCTGCTCACCTGCTCAAGTTCTGTTTGGTCATAACCTCCGCAGCTGTGTACCTGCTCATCCGCAGTCCTTCAAGAGTGACTGGAAGGACTTGGCAGACGACTGGGACAGACGGGTCGCCTCCAGAGCCGCCCAGGTCAAGAAGCACTACAATCAACACGCCCGTGATCTTCCCAGGCTGGCTATGGGTCAACATGTTCGCGTTCAGGACCCCACTTCACGCCGGTGGGATAAGGTCGCCATCGTTATGGGTGGTGCTCGCTCCAGGGAATACAAGGTTAGGCTTCCAAGTGGCCGAGTGCTACGTCGAAACCGCAGATTCTTATATCCAGTGCCCGACCCACACTCTGACACTACACCTAACATCCCTGTGGTCCCTTGTCGTGACATGGAAAAGTCTAATTTCCAGACAGACAAGGAAAAGTCCAATTCAGTTTCTCCTCCCAAGACCCCACGTAGATCTCCAAGGCTAAATAAGTCCTAACACAGTGTACACTGCCAATAAGAAGTCCCTGTATGTTTGCTCACAATGTACACACTTTGTAGACACTTGTAGGATTTTCATATTACCTGTGGAATTGTACCTACTTTGTTACTTTTCACCGTTCGACTTCTTCGAACGCAAAGGGAAGGGGAGGTGTGGATGTATAAAATGTACCCATGTCAATGTAACATTTACCCATGTCAATGTGCCTATTCAAATGTGCCGCGCAGTCGCCGTCATGCTATGCGCCTGCGCGAGCAGAGGGAGAGAGCTTCTTCCACTTCGAGGCATGTGTGCACCTCACCTCACCTCTTCACTTCCTTATCTATCTCCTAGGGAAATAAAGATTCTACAGCAGGAAGACTACCTATTCTTCAACCCTGTGATTGCCCCCCATTGCATGCAGGACTTCAATCAACAGTTTTACTTCCAAAGAAAAGGAGCCCAAATTTTGAAAAGCTGGCACTGATATATTTCTTTTTGTCATTTTTGATGAAGCTGCTACAAAGCTGAGTTAAATCTTGCCTCCTGAATGTTCAGTTTATACTGTAGTTTTAGCCAAGTACTTGTTTTGTTTGTCATTCTTTCTTTTGGTGGAAATTTAATTATGATGTATTAAATTATTCAACATCAGTCATCCGAGCTCAGACACCATCCCAATTCCAAGATTTGATGACCACGCGGCCGTCTATGCCTTCCTGCCAGCACCCTTGAATGGTGTAAACAAACCTTATGGTTGATCTTGGAAAGAAGACTGTCTTCTAGATCTTACGTGACAAAATTTGTTTCAATTTAATTTTTGTCAAAATCGAGACTGACATAGTCAAAACAGGTACTTGGCTAAAACTACAGTATAGATCGAACATTTCAGGAAGAAAGTTTTAACTCAGCTTTGTAGCAGCTTCATTAAAAATGACAAAAAGAAATACTGTATATAAGGGCCAGGTTTTCAAAATTTGGGCTTCATTTACGGGGAAATAAAACAACGAGATCAATGTATTCTCCTCTGTTATATTTTTGTTTTGAAGCTTTTTCATTACTGCAGTACAGTATTTTTTTTATTTTTTATTTTTTTTTAATGCAAGGAAGAAGGAACCAAAGGCCATGGGCCTGCATACTGTTCCTTCAAAGAAAAAACAAAAGCAATATGAAAGAGGGCCAAATTCAAGATCCGTTCATTTTGAGATGCCTGGACACACTGCGTTTGAAAGACTGGAGATCATAGGAAGTAGGGAATACAGACAGAGGAAGACAGTTCCAGAGTTGACCAGTTGCACAGATGAAGGACTAGGAGTAACGGTTAACTCTTGCATTAGAGAGTTGGACAGAAAAGGGATGAGAGTTTGTTACTAGACGGGTGTTACATGCCCGTCGTAGAGGTGGAGGGATGCAAGCAGACAGTTCAGAGGAACAGTGATCATTGAAGTAGCGACAGAAAAGAGATAAAGATAAAACAGTGCGGCGAAGAGACAGAGGTTGAAAGGAATCAGTAAGAGGAGGAGAGTTAATGAGACGAAAAGCCTTTGACTCCACCCTATTGAAAGGAGCTGCATGTGGGAAGCCTTCCCACACATGAGAGTTGTACTCTAAACAGGGGCAAATAAAACCCGTTTACAAAGTCAACAACTGTGCAGGGGTAAAGAAAGTTCGGAGTTAGCTTAGCACACCCAATCTCTTGGAAGCAGATTTCACAAGAGATGTAATATGTTCTTTCCAAGATAAATCTCGAGTGAATGAAACCCCAAGCATGTTCAAGGATGATGCAGGACTGAGCTGGACATTATTAAACAATTGTGGGTAATCTTGTGGAAGATTTTGTCAGGTTGATAGATGTAAGAACTGAGTCTTTGATGCGTTAAAAACAAGATCATTTTTACCCCAATCAGAGATACGAGCCAAGTCAGACATTAGGTGTGTCATAGCCTCATCCCTCGTTTGTTGAAGTAACTGCTGAGATGGACGTTGCACGAACCGAGTGGAAAGATGAAGGGTGGAATCATCAGCATATGAGTGGATAGGGTTAGTTGTACAGCTTAGAAGGTCATTGATGAATAAAAGGAAGAGAGTTGGTGATAGGACAGAGCCCTGAGGATCACCACTGTTGATAGATCTATGAGAAAAATGATGGCCGTCTACAACGGCGGCTACAGAACGACCAGAAAGGAAGCTAGAGATAAAGGCACAGATAGAAGGATAGAAACCGTAAGAGGGCAGTTTGGAAATTAAAGATTTATGCCAGACTCGATCGAAAGCCTTTGAGATGTCAAGTCAGTGGCAGAGCTTTTACCAAAGTCCCAAAAGGAGGATGACCGGGAGTCTGAAAGGTAGGTGAGAAGATCGCCAGTGAAGCATCCCTGATGGAACCCATACTGACGATCAGAAAGAAAGTTGTGACAGGAAAGATGCTTTAAGATTTTTCTGTTAAGAATTGACTCAAAAACTTTTGAGACACAGGATGTTAGAGTAATTGGACGGTAGTTGCAGGGCTGGGAATGGTCACCCTTCTTTGGGACTGGCTGAATAAGAGCAAACTTCCAGCAAGAAGGAAAGGTACAAGTTGATAGACAAAGGTGAAAGAGCTTACTTAGGCAGGGTGTAAGCACAAAAGCACATAGGCTTTCACATCAACAAAGAAAAATCATGGTAATTTAACACATACTCAGGGCAGAGAAACTGTTAACAGTGGTGGCCTCTGGTGGCATGCAGCTTCACAAGTCCCCCATTGTACATAAATAAAAGGGGGGTGGGGCAATTTATACAACACTGTGCAGCTGCAGTGATGTTAAAGCCTCTCTCTCCTTGACAGATGACAGCATCAGGATAATCTCTTCACTAACTCTGTACTTCTGAGGCATTTAGTGGTGGCTGATGCTGTATTTTTATCAGTATTGCACTTTATGATATAAAAATATTATATCTGAATATTAGACTTACAATGAACTTCTTTAATGTTACAAGTGTTATCCATGTGACAGGACTCTGCAGACTATTATGATGATCGGGACAGAGCAGATGGGGAGGATAATGACTACATAAATGGAGGTCAAGAAGAGGGACAAGCAGTGGTGAGATAAGACAAGTGCAATGGAAATTATAGTCTTTGTTCAGATAATTCTAATGACCTTGAAGATTATACTTTGTGCTCTTATTAATTGCCTGTTGGGTAGAAGTCTCCCTTAGTTGAAAATCTATCAATCTCTATCTATTGCCAGACGCCTCAATCCCGAACGGGGTGGCCACAAACAAATCGCCTCCATGTCACTCTGTCCCCTGCCATTTCACTACCACGCTCCCAACTCACACCCCCTTCTCTCATATACCTCTCCACTCCATCCCTCCATCTCATCCTCGGCCTCCCCCTCCCTCTCGCCCCCTCCACCTCACTCACATACACTCTCCTCGTCAATCTTTCACTCTCCATCCTCTCCACATGCCCAAACCACCTTAACGTGTTTCTCCTAACGCTTCCCATCACGTCCTCAA
>JAGKTI010001698.1:52038-78823 GCA_018397915.1 Birgus latro
AATTCTTGAAAACCCCCTACCCCCCCTGGGGGTAGGGGGTTTTCAAGAATTCTCCCCCAGTATCCCTGCTGTAATCCATAATAATACTTCATGACCTTCTGTCCAATATGCATTAATAGAGATACTTCATGACCTTCTGTCCAGTGTGGTTTAATAGGGATATTCATATAATACTTGGTTGGGAAGAGGTCTTCTCACCTAGGTAAAACTGTCCAGTACTAGTCTGAGTAAAATACTTATTTAACATCTTTTCTAACAGAGGGTTAATTATATAAGTACAAAGCTAATCCATTAAGAATACGTTGAACAGATGTTCATGAATATTTTGAAGTGCAGTATGTCATTTGACCTCTGTGTTTCACAAAGATTTATTTATGATGCTGTGAAGCCTTTTTTCTGGGGTATGGCGTACATTTTTATACACTTCATTTAAAAAGTATGATGTGACAGTTACAAATTAGTTGTGCATGAATAAAGCAGCCCAAGTCATAATAATATATATATATATACAGTACTGTAGCATACCCTAGTGTTATCTTTTTATCTCTATCATCCAGCCCTGTTTTACCCATCAGGAGAGTCAGGATCTGGCAACGCTACTGGGCCCGATTTTTAAGGCAAGCGTGATCTCCGCTCAGTCTTGAGTGCATTATGTAGGCAATAAACCCCAACTACTTCTTAGATGGAAACTCTTATGGGTTCTCTCCAGTTATAACTCTTTAACCCACTGGACCACCAGACATTCATTTAGCAGTTACCACCCAGTGTACTAGTAGCACAGTAAAAGGTTTTTTGGATTACAGGAAACCATATGACTGTCAATCAGTGTAGAGTCACCTGAAGGTTGCACTACACTAAGTGAGTAGATGGTGTGTGCTTTTGCCTACCAACCACACGCTGTAGTATTGGTTAAAATTTCATGCTGAATACAGTTATGTGGCTGGTAACAAGCATTTTGCACTGTAGAATTTAATTAAATTTTTCCAGTGAGCATTTTTTTTACAAATTCAAATCTTACAGGCTGAGAGGCAGGAGAGCAGCACAGAGAGTAACACTGGTGAGGGAGGAGGAACTCACATTGTGAATGGGGTCAGTATTCATAAACAGTATGGTACAGTAGAAGACATTCGAATCTGACAAGCTAAGGGAGTCTGATAACTACTTATATTATGAATAACATCTTATAAGGCATGTTTAGTCTATACCATGGCTATTCAGGGACTCTGAGAGTAGGGCCACATTATGAAACTCAGATTTACAAAATGGCCCTACATTATTTTACCAGTATTTTTTCCCTTTGTCTAAACATTTACACACAGAAAGAAACAAGAAATTCATATATTATTTGTGTTTACATTTTCTGCTGAATACATAAATTAAAAAAAAAGGCAAAAGTTTCTGTTTTATGCTTGTTTTTTTGTTTATATTCATTCTTCTGTCAGTCAGAGGGCCAAACAAAAATGACTCACAGGCTGGATTTGGCCTGCGGGCCGCCAGTTGAATAGCCCTGGTATCTGTTGAATCATTCTAGATGAAACCACATAGCATATCCAGTAATATCATACTGTAATACACTGTACTATACACTGTAATGTGGTGCATAAATTGTTTTTGAGATCAATACAGTATTGTGAAAACAAAGTACATATCACAGAACTGTATAGGCAAATAGCAAACTGAATGACATACATGAATGTTTGTGGACAGAGGTCAACCAGGTTGGAGACTCAGAGAGCAAGAAAGGAAGCAAAACGTTTGGCAAAAATAAAGAGGCAAAAGAAGAGACAAAAGATACGACAAGCAGGCAGGTAAGTTGGGACAAGTAGCAGTTCATTAATTTGTCGTTTTTGTTTTTGTTTTTGAAGGCTCCAACATGCTTGCATGTGTCAGCATTGGTCATCTAATGGCGGCTCTCCGTGCTGCTTTATCTCTGGCAGCTTCCCTATTTAGTCCCTTCACCCTGAGGTCACACTCAATGACCTTGTCCCAGGTCTGTTTCAGTCTGCCTCTCACTACCCTACCCCCAGCATTAACACTTCTCACTTTCTGCACCCAATTATCATCTCCCATCCTCTCCACATGTCCAAACCATCTCAATCTACCTCTCCTCATCACAACACCAATACACTCCCAGTCCCATCCTACCTCTCAACTCTTCCATCATAAATCTAGCCCCCTCAGGCCTTGCACTGAAGGATGCACTGAACATCCTCCTAATCACAGCCATTTCTGTATATTTGAGCCTGCAAATATCCACTTCCTTTACTGACCAGGTCTCACTACCATACAGCATTACACTCCTAACACATGCCGCATACAAAGATCCTTTAGCGTGGAGGGAGAACCCTCTCAATGTCAGGAGAGGCAACAGCTCCCTGAACTTTTTCCAACCACTCCTCACTCTAGCCACAGAGCAAGCTCCTGCCCCACCTCCAGCACATATCTCCCAAATAACGAAACTCTTCCACATACTCAAGAGAATCACCACCAAGTTCAATCCTTTCACGCCTGGCAATATCCACCTGCCCTCCCCGACACACTGCACACATGAAATCAGCATTATCTCGCAGTCTACCTCTATTACCACTACATCTCTTATGCACCCATTTATCACAAACACTGCACAAGATGGAATTACTTCCCACTCTCTTGTGGCAAGCTGCACATGGCCACTCTCCCTCCTCTTTGACAGTACCACACCCAGCCCTAGATACCATCACTTTTGTTTTATCTGCAATTACTCTTAAGCCCTTGTGCCCCATACCATCTCTCCACTTCCTAAATCTTTCCTCTGTCTCCCTATCATTCTCTGCAACCAACACCTAATCATCAGCATACAACACCACCCATGGGATTCCACTTCTGAAGTCACATGAGAGGGCTTGAAGTACCATGATAAAAAACAAAGGACTCAAGACTGACCCCTGAAGCTCACCAACATTCATGGAAAACTCATTACACAAATCTCTGTTCATCCTTACCTGGGTGTGAGCACCCACATACATGGCCATAACGACCCTAACCAGCCACTCCTCTGTCCTAAGCTTTCTCATTGCCCACCTCACCACCTCTCTAGGGACTCTGTCAAAGGCCTTCTGCAAATCGACAAAAACAAAGTACAGTTCCTTTTTCTTTCCTATCTATTTTCCCTTAAGCTGTTGAACAATGAATATGGCATCAGTGGTCCATTTGCCTGGCATAAACTCAAACTGCATCTTGTCAGTATTCAGTCTTTCTCTAATCATACCTTCTAGAACTCTCTTCATTGCCATCATTATCTGGTCTAAAAGCTTTATGCCTCTATAATTTCCTCTTTCCAGGGCATCACCCTTCCCCTTGTACACATTTACAATTAAACTCTTCAGCCAATCATCTGGGACAACACACTCATAAATAATCATATTTATCCAGTCAGTGACTAACCTCACTCCTATATCTCCTGAGGCTTTCAATATTGCAGCAGTCAACCCAGACACACCTGCTGCCTTCCCCACGTGCATCCTGCCTATTGTCGTGCTCAAAGAAGCAGCATCAATCAAACGCCAGGGCCAAACACTGGATCTGCTGGCTCCAAACCTTCCCTGTCCCAGTCAAACTCCTCATTCAGCAACCGACTGTAATGCTTTCTCCATGTGTCTTTAATATCCCCACTGTTCAACACAACCCCTCCTTCATCATTCTTCACACACTGCTCACCAATAATATCCCTATTCTCCCTCTTCATCTGATTTGCTACCTTAAAAACCATATTCTTCCCTTCCACACAATTTAGGTTATCAAGTAAAAGTCTCTGTGACTTAAACTTCACCCTGTAGACCTTTTTTCTAGCCATACACTTGCCAGCCAAGTATTCCTCTTTGTTACCACCCTTCCTCCATTCCTGGAAGAGCTTTCTTTTCTCCCCAACTGCAGCTTTTACACTCGCATCTCATCACTAAGTCACTTTATGTCTTGGTGGGCCTCTTGTCCATCCACATACTGAATCAGTAACTCTCAAGAGTCTGGTCTTGAGGGCTCTGTACTGTTCATTAACACTTCCATCCATGTCTTGCTGTTCAGCCACCACTCTCCTCATCTCACAAGGCATCCCATACTGCTTGGTTTTTCAGCTTCCATATTTTCCTCCTAGGTGCAATAACCTAGAGGGTAATTTTGTTTGTATGAGACTTTAAAAAGAATATAAGAGTGGCTTTTGTACATATTATAGTAATGATGTATCATTCTGGGTATTTAATGTGTATGTGCCTGAATTATAGGCTACATTCAGGAAGGGATATTAAAACTGAAGTAGTATTAAGATAAGTGCATGATATAAAATCTGCCCTCATGCTAGTATATTGACGATATGTGAAAGAACTGCTGAAGGTACTGACTGAAGATATGAACTTTTTACATTAGGATGAAACTGAGATCAGATGATGAGAGAGTTTATTAATAACTTTAAACTTACAAGGACTATGTGAATCTTATCTCCTAGATCGCCAGATTAATAACGGTTTTTCTGTATACTGTATGCACTCCAGATTCTTTTTTATACACTTCAGTGCCTCGTGTGTTCTTTAAATGGAGGATTAATGGGTGAATTGGGAATCTACAGCAGACTCTTATTATACGATAAACTGGTACGCGTATGATGACGAAAAACTTAGGACCTTTTTTTTTCAAAACACCATAGAATTTTCACTTGTATGATGATTATGATCTCATATGAAGCCTCACTGGTCGATATTTAATTGCTGTTTTCATTTATATGATACCCCTCACACAAGTCTACATTCATTTGTTTGTTCCAAGAATACATTTGCACTTGTCATTACAGTAGACCCTCACTATTACAGACTAATTGGGTGAAAACCAGGTCCGTTAAAGCTGATAATTCGTTATATCTGAGAGTCCTCCCCTGATGTGGGATTTCAAGCACATGTTTGAAGTTACATGTGTACACTAACATATTCTAGCAATGAAAATGTTAACTATACACATTTTTCTCTAACTTGGCCCAAAATTTCACCATTTTGTAGCTTATTTCACATTCTTGTTTTAGCAGTTCTTCATGACTAGGACAGTATAGTATAACTAAGGTCTTTTATTACATCTCAGCAATCACAGTGGTGAGAGGGCAATTTCAGGTTGGGCTGAAGTAAAAAAGGAAACGCGTTGTGCCCATCACCCCCCATTTAACAGACATTTTTTGTTATAGCGGATGAAAGTTTGGTGGGCTCTGTGGCGTCCGTTGAATCCAATTTCCGCAATACCGGGGACCATTATAGCAAGGGTTTACTGTACTGGGTGTGTCATTGTTAGTGATGGAACAATAGTGTAGTGTTGGAATTCAAGCAGCAAGTGAAGTGCAGTAAAGTAAAATAACTACGGTAAAATCCCAATTTAACATACCTCAGTTTCCTGGATATTGGATTTAACAGACATTGTGAAGCCACTGGACTTCTGTCAGCTATAATGAACAATGTCCATTAAATGGGGTGCAATGGGTCACAATATACAGTATTTGTCCATGATGATATGCAATGACAAGGATGTGAAATAAACTGCAAAAGGGCAAAATTATAGGCAAAGTAGTAAAATGGGTACAGTTTTCATTTTTATCACTAGGTTATGCTATTGTACTCATTTTCAAACTTGTGCTTGACATTACACCTCAAGGGGGGACACCAAATACAATGAATTTTCAACTTTATCTAATCAGGCTTCCCTCCAGTTAGTCTTACTGAGAGGTTCTGCTGTACTATAAAGTTTAGGTGAGTTGAAACTTGCTTTTAGAATTTTTTTTGGTGGTAAATACCAAGTGAAGTATAGTGAAGTGAATAACAACCAGTTTGGGTAGTTGGAAACTTAATATTAGACATTGTTGGGTGGGTGACACTTGGCCAAAAATGTGTCCCTATTGAACCCATCATATAACTGACTCATTATACACTAAATTGTTATGCAGTGTATTTTTTCAAAAGCATCCTTATCATAAAGTGAAGACATGCTGTATTTTTTAACTGATCCCCAAATTACCAAATTCTGTCCCACTTAAGTGGTATATATTATCTGCTAAATTTTCAGTGAAAAAATATGAAGCACAAATATCTAAAATGACAAAGAATCCATGGTTCTGAAAACATATTTTCCCTTGCCCAAGCCTCCTTCATCCTTGTTGTCTTTTTTATTTTGGTACAGCGAGCGTAATCTTACGTATGTGTTCATTTATACAAGTTTTAATGCTCGCTTTCTCCTAATACTATTTTGACATTTTTTCTCTTTTTCAATCTCTGTCATACAGGAAGCATATTGAGGTACAGTAGATGCAGTAGATGATTTAAATGCTCAGTACTGAGTATGGTAGAGGATAGTATGAAATGGAATATAGAAAACAAGTGGAAAGTGGAAGTATGTTTATGCAATACAGCATTAAGAACACAGGTAAAAAGAGAAAAACTTATCGGAGAGTTCAGTGGCACCATATGTGGTCAGATGGAAAAACTGAGACTCGTTTCGTTTTTGTTTAATTTTTGAAGGCTCCAACATGCTTGCATGCGTCGGCCTTGATCACCTATTGGCGGCTCTCCATTCTGCTCGATCTTTGGCAGCCTCCCTGTTCAGTCTCCTAACCCTGAGGTCACACTTAACCACTTAACCGCGGGCCGTCACTTTCATGACGCTCGGTGGCGATGGCTCGAGCCGTGGGCCGTCAGTTGGGTGCCTCTGTTTTCTTTTTAATTAGCCAGGGCCTTCAGAATTTAAATATATATGAAAAAATGTAGGAGAGTCCTGAGTGCTATTTATATCACTTAGGCTAGTTTGGGCCTATATTTTATAAAAAATAAGTCAGAGCGCGAATTGCTGGAAGTGCCAGTACCACCTCACACAACCCCGCGGTTTAGGGGTTAATGACCTCGTCCCATGTTTTTCTGTCTACCCCTCACAACCCCTCCCCCAATATTAACACTTCTCACCCTCTGCACCCAATTATCATTCCCCATCCTCTCCACATGTCCAAACCACCTTAGCCTACCTCTCCTCATCATAACACCAGTACACTCCAGTCCCATCCTACCTCTCAACTCTTCCGTTGTAAACCCAGCCCCTCCAGGCCTTGCACGCAGGGACGCACTGCACATCCACCTAATCATTGTCATTTCTGTACGCTTAAGCCTGCGAATATCCTCTTCCTTTACTCCCCAGGTCTCACTACCATACAGCATCACACTCCTAACACATACTGCTTCTCAATGTCAGGAGAGGTAACAGCTCCTTGAACTTCTTCCAACCACTTCTCACCCTAGCAACCGAGCTAGCTCCAGCCCCACCTCCGGCACATAACATGTCTCCCAAATAAAACTCTTCCACACACTCAAGAGACTCATCAGCAACTTCAATCCTTTTATGCCTAACAATCTCAACTTGCTCTCCCCAACACGCCGCACACATAAAATCAGCATTATCTCACAGTCTACCTGTAATGCCACTACATCTCTTGTGCACCCATTTATCACAAACACTGCACAAGATGAAATTACTTCCCACACCTTTGTGGCAAACTGCACATTGCCACTCTACCTCTCCTCTGATTGTACTGCCACCAACCCTAGATATCATCACTTTTGTTTTATCTTCTTTTACCCTTAAGCCCTTGTGCTCCATACCATTTCTCCACTAATCTTTCCTCCACCTCCTTTTCATTCTCTGCAATCAACACCAAATCATCAGCATACAACATCTCCCACGGGAGTCCATCTCTGGAGTCACATGAGAGGGTTTCAAGTACCATGATAAACAAGGGACTCAAAACTGACCCCTGATGCACACCAACATTCACGGAAAACTCATCACTCAAAACTCCATTCACTCTTACCTGGGTGCAAGCCCCCACATACATGGCCATAACCACCCTAACCAGCCACTCTTCCAACCCAAGCTTTCTCATTGCCCACTTCACCACCTCTCTAGGGACTCTGTCAAAGACCCTTTCCAAATCAACAAAAACAAAATACAATTCCCTTTTTTTTTGCAATGTATTTTTCCTGAAGCTGTTGAACAATGAATATGATAGTCTAGTTATGTGCCCCCACACCTGAAAGGGATAATATGGCACTGGCTCTTATCATTTTTACTATCAAAACTCCTTAAGCATACACCTGTAGATACTTTATAGCATCAAAATATTGGTTTTGACAAGTTAGCATCTCCTAAACTTAACCAGGAAGTGAGTGAGGACTGTCATTAATAATGTATAATTTTGATGTAATAAAGTATCTACAGGTGTTCGCTGAAGGAGATTTTATAATAAAAATAATATGAGCCAGTGCCATATTATCCTCTTCAGGTGTGGGGGCCCATGACTAGACTATCATAATCCAGCCTATTTCCCTTGCTGGCAGTACATTATTGAAAAAAGCTCTAGTCACCTTAGGGTTTGAATTTATGCACCTGTCCAAGCCATCACTCTGAATGAGGCATTCTAAACAGTCGAGGTGATGGTCCTTCAATATGTGTAAACATCCAGAAGAGGTGACTGGATGTTTTTTTATTGCCCAGTGTTTTGTGTGGGAGGATGCTGGTTATCCCCCTTTAAATGTATTGAACCACAGTTCTCTAACCATGGACTCCCTCTAAAACACAGGACTAGCTTTTACCATTTTTTTACTATCATACCTCCTACTGTTTATGATCATTGTTATATCTGTACAAGATAGATATCTAATGCATAAACAGTGGGAGTGATTTATGATGTGTTTGAGTGGATGTTGGAAATTAATTTTTTACCAACCTGTATTACTTTTCTGCCCTTTTCTTCATACATTCTAGTATGGTCATACAATGTTTGAGGAGGTTGTACCCTGAAAGGTTCTCATGAAATGTGCAGTGTTAAAAAGAAATGTTGCTTGTGCTACAGGAAAAGTAAAGAGTGTAGAAGCAAAGACTGCAGTAAACAGAGGCAAATGCAGTGGAAGTAACATGGATAGTGGGCCACGGCCACTTCTTGTCAGGAGGCTCCATTGACAAAATAAGGCAAATACTATGCTGTAATTATGGTAATTATGATGATAAAATGACTCACAGCAATATACAGTAGTTCGTTTCATCCTCAGGCGTCAGGCAAGAAAGCAAGCACGAAATAGCCGCAGGAACATTCGTCAAAGGAACCGCAGGCAGAGGTATGGCAATTATTTTATATTTGTAAAACACTTAACAGGATAGTATTCATTCATTTATCATCCAATCCTGTGTTGCCCCATGAGGAGCGTAGGAGACCGGGCCTAGGCAGGTTGATCCTGACATTTAAGATGAGAGTGACCATCCTCATTCATCCCTGAGTTGCATTATGTGAGCAATAAACCCTAATCACCCCTTTGATTTTCTTCATTCCACAGATAAGTAACTAAGATTTCATGGTACAGTAAAACCTCGATATAACGGACTTCAATAGACTGGAATTCGCTTTTATCGGACTTGAGGAGGTACCGGACTAAATTTTTATATATCAGAAAAAGTCCGATAAAGCCAGAAGCAGTCCGGACTGCCTGACCACTTCAGCTATGTTCACCACAATAAGGTAAATAAAAGACATTTATCAGTGTACAGTACAGTATTATTATACCATTTAATTAATGTAGTGAAGGTATAACATAGTACAGTACTGCAATGGTAGTGAAAACAGTTTAAAAACCAGTGGTGCAGTCCGGACTAATGTCTGATATATCGGAAAAAGCCCAGATTAGCAGGGGAAAGTCCGGATGTCGCTTTTATCGGAATTTCACATTTTTCGGAATGGTTAAGGCCCCAATTAGTCCGTTATAGCGAGGCCTTACTGTATTTTACTTCCTCTTTTGTTCTGTCTATTCAGTACAAGGATTTTTGTAGAAAAAATAATGAAGTCTTCATTTAAATACTGTACAGTACTTTATGCAGTTTCATTGCAAATGGTTAACCACTGATAGAGAGAAAGGTGTGATTAAGTACATGTAATGTATTTAGTGGTAGGTGGGGGCGCTCACCATCCACTCACTCAATGTAGTGCTGCTTTGGGTGTCTGCCCTTTCCTCTCTTCCCACCTTCCTCATCTGTCTTTCTTTCCTTCACTCTTTCTTCTTTCTTGTGCCTACGGGTGACTTTACACTCACTCTTCTGTCTTTTTTTACCTTCATTCTTTCCTTTTCCTTCTGCGTATGGGTAACTCTACGCTGAGTGACAAGGCAAATGGTTTCCTGTATACCAGGAAACCATTTACTATGCTGGGTGGTAACCATATAACCAAATTATGGCACCTGGTGGTTTAGTGCGTAATTAAGGTGCTCCAGTCGGATTGAGCCTGTGTAGTTTTATATCCAAGGGGTGATTGGGGTTTATTGCTCTCATAATGCCACTCAGGGATGAGTGAGGCTGGTCACTCTCATCTTAAATATCAGGACCAACTTGCCTAGCCCCGAATTTCTACGCTCCTCATGGGGCGACGTAGGATTGGATGATGGATGGATGTAATGTATCATGTCATGGGATTTTAAGTGTAGCCTCTATCATACAGTACAGTGAACTCTCACATATGGCGAGTAATAGGTGCGAAAAAAAACTCGCCAATCTGGAATTTGCCAAATCTGAACTGAATAACTAATGAGAAAAAAATAAATTGTTTCAGGGCATGCATGACTGATTTTCCACCTATATTATAACATTACTGGGTGTAAATCTCATTCACAATTTGACACATTTTCTGGCTCTGATCTAACATCTTGATAACTTTCTCTTTGTCCTGCAAAGTGTACTTGTTGAATTTCTTCGCAATTCTGTACTCATGTTTTGGTCCATCACATTGGGCGATTTGGTGGTCTGCCATGGTCACCCATTCTACCTTTCTGTGTTTCATCAGCCATTATGTGTTCTCAAGTCCTCAGCACAGGTAGGAAAAACTATAAAACACAGACAAAATGCTCCACACGGGATGGTGGTTGGCAGAGAAGTGTAAACAAAAATGTCTCGAAACTTCAAGAGGTTCGAGAAGACGAGACTTGAATTTTACAACACAAACTAAATTTTTGTTGTAATTCAAATTAATAAAAAAATTGAAATTTATTGGCATAAAATTATAGAATACAGTTACAGCATATTTTTATTATCAACAACTCGCCAAATGTGAGATTTCTGTCGCCAAATTAGAGTGTTGAGTACAATCCCATCCCATCACCAAAAGTGAATTCGCCAAATAAAAACTCGCCAAATGTGAGAGTTCATTGTACTTATATTACGGGATTTTTGTTTTTGTTTTTTGGTATAACTGCATTTTCTCCTCTTTATTCCCCATATTCGCAGGCATCCTTTCGTAAAAGGCTAACAGGCATGAAAAGTGTTGATTGAGTCAGTATTCTCAGACTCATAGAGATGACTAAAAAGTTCACAGCTTCTTATTTCATGTTACAGTGGCTGATGAGTCTTGATCATCATCCTGCAATGTCAATACCTTGCCTGCACGAATGAGTGATTGCTTGATTTTGCGCCTCTGTTTGCATGTATAGTTGGATTCGTGCCTCATTCCATTCAGCCATTAGTTCTGCTTCTCTTCTCTCCTTTCTTGTGTGTTCTGCTATATCAGGAGGTTTTTGTGCCTGTTTGGCCCATATCCTGAATTTTTCTGATATTTTGGGAACATGAAATGCAAAACCTGGCAACCTCCAAACACATCCTGAAGCATATGTTAATTTGTGGCTCACAAGCAAAGTTACTACTTTTAATCTCATTCTAGGTTTTACACTTGATAGCAAGCAATACTGTGAGGTCTTTTTGGTCACTAACTATGGACCTGTCCACCTTGATATACTGTATTGTCACCCATAACTCACTCATTGTCACCATTTCTCCTGTCATTATTCTGGTTCCATTTCCCATTGTTATAATGATGAGTTTTACTGGAAAAGGAAATGTTTCTCAGCAGATCCAGCCTTTGGCCCTTGGTTTTTAAGTGATCCTGCTACTGCAAGCAGTGCAATAACAGGATACAGTTGGGGAAGGTGGCAGGTGCATTTGGGTTGACTGCTGAAATGCTGAAGGCCTCAGAAGATTTAGGAGTGGGTTTAGTTACTGATTTGATAAATATAAATTATATAAATATAATTATGTACAAACTATGGTGCCTGGTGGTTTAGTGGGTAATTACAGCATTCCAATCAGATTGAGCCGGTGAAGGTTTATATCCTAGGGATGGTTGGGGTTTATTGCTCATGTAATGCCACTCAGGGATGAGTGAGGCTGGTCACTCTCATCTTAAATGTCAGGACCAACTTGCCTAGCCCCGGGGTCCTACGCTCCTCCGTGGGGCAACATAGGATTGGATGATGGATGGATGAATGGAACCATGTGTAAGGGTAAATGGGTATCCAAGTGAATGAATGGTTCACGATCAGTGTGGGTGTATGACACGGTTGTGTGATGTCCCCATGGTTGTTCAATATATATACATGGATGGAGTGATGAGAGAAGTAAAGACACGAGTAATGGAGAGAGGGATGGCATTGGTAATGAATGGTGATGGATAGAATATCTCAAATTTGTTGTATGCTGATGATGCAGTACTGTTTGCAAATTCTGGACAAGAACTTGGTAGACTAGTGCAGAGTTTTGCTGATGTCCATGAGCATCATGCCTTGAGAGTAAATGCAGAAAGGAGTAAAGTGATGGTTATTGAGAGAGAAGGTGACTTCCAGTGTGATGTTACAGTGAATGGAGAAAGACTGGAGTTGGTGAGAGAGTTCAAATACCTGAGTACAGTGATGGAAATGAGAGGAAAATGTGCAAAAGAAGTGGAAAGTAAAGTGACACAAGGAAGGAAAGTAGCTGGTGCAATGAAGGCCTTCATAAGAAACAGAGGCTTGAGTGTTGCAGCTGCACGAGGCTTACGTGAAGGAGTGTTAGTGCCAACTTTAACACGTGGATATGATACTATGGTGTGGCATGAAAATGAAAAGTCAAGAGTGAGAGCGGTGGAGATGAGATTTCTGAGGACTGTATGTGGAGTACAGAGAGCAGATAGGATATGAAATAATGTGATTCGTGAAAGATGTAGAATGAGGAAGTCTGTGGACACAAGAATCAAAGACTGTGTACTGAGATGGTATGGTCATGTGGAGAGAATGGATAACAATAGAGTGGTGAAAAAGGTACATCTGAGCGAATCTGAAGGAGGGAGGAGGCAAGGTAGGCCAAGGAGAAGGTGGAGGGATGTGGTGGATGAGTGTGTGAGGAAGAGAGGATTGGAATTTGGTGAGGCTAGGATACTGACAAGGGATCAAACTGGATGGATGGATGTTGTGAGGAGAAGCGCATACTCTAGGATTTGGCACCCCTTTTTACCGTGACAGTGTTCGGATTGACTCTGTCAGATACGTCTGTGTGAAGCTACAGTACGTGTTGAATGTTTTTGGTGTATCAGAGAGAGCCAGGATTCCTGGGGCTTGAATGGTGAGTGAATGGAAGCGTGGCCCATTGGAGTGGGCAAATTTGAGATGTCTAGATGTTGCTACTCCTCACCCTGCCCTAGGGTGGGAAAGGAGGTCCAGATGATGATGATGATGATGATAAGTGTGTTGTCCCAGATGACTGGCTTAAGAGTGCAACTGTAAATGTGTACAAAAGGAGGGATGATACCCTGGAAATAGGAAAATGTAGAGGTATAAACCTATTAGACCAGATAATGAAGGTAATGGAGAGAGTCCTAGAAGGTATGATTAGGGAAAGACTGAATATTGATGAGATGCAGACTGAGTTTATGCCATGCAAAGGGACCTTTATTCATTGTCTGCCAGCTTCAGGAAAAATATATTGGAAAAAAAAAAAGATCTGTACTTTGTTTTCGTTGATTTGGAGAAGGCCTTTGACAGAGTCCCTAGGGAGGTGATGAAGTGAGCGATGAGAAAGCATGGGATCGAGGAGTGGCTGGTTAGAGTGGTTACGGCTATGTATGCAGGTGAGTGTGAATGAAGATTTGAGTAATGAGCTTTCAGCGAATGTTGGCATGCATCAGGGGTCATTCTTGGGCCTGATATTGTTTGTCATGGTGCTTGAAGCTCTCTCACATGACTTCAGAAATGGACATCCATGGGAGATGTATGCTGATGACATGATGTTGAGTGCTGAAAATGAAAGGGAGGTGGAGGGAAAGGTTTAGAAAGTAGAGAGACAGGATGGGGTACAAGGGTTTGAGAGCAAATGTGGATAAAACAAAGTGATGATACCTAGGGCTGGTGTTGGTACTGTCAAAGCAGAGGGAGAGTGGCCATGTGCAATTTGTCACAAGGGCGTGGGAAGCAATTCCATCTTGTGCAGTATTTGTTATAATTGGATGCATAAGAGATGTAGTGGTATGAAAGACAGACTGTATGATTTGCTGATTTTGTGTGTGCGTGTGTCGGGGAGAGCATGTAGAGATCATCAGGCATGAAAGGATTGATCTTGCTGGTGAGTCTCTTGCATGTGTGGAAGAGTTTTCTTATTTTGGGGATATGTTATGTGCTGGAGATATTGCTGAGGAGAGGATAAGGAGTGGTTGGAGGAAGTTCAAGGATCTGTTGCCTCTCCTGATTCTCCCACTGTGCTAAGGGATCTTTGTAAGCAGCAAGTGTTAGGAGTGTCATGCTGTATGGTAGTGAGACCTGGGTAGGAAGAGGATATACATAGGCTGAAATGTACAGAAATGACAGTGATTTGTTGGATGTGTAGTGCATCCTTGAATCCAAGGCCTGGGGTGGCTAGGTTTACTATTGAAGAGTTTAGAGGAAGTATGGGGCTGGAGTTTATTGGTGCTGTGATCAGCAGAGGCAGACTGAGATGGTTTGGGCATGTGGAGAGGATGAAGGATAACTGCGGAAAGTGAGAAGTGTGAACGTCGGGGGTAGGGATGCAAGAGGCAGACCAAAAAAAGACCTGGGATGAGGTCACAGAGTGTGACCTCAAGGATAAGGGACTGAATAGGAAGGCTGCCAAAGATCGAGAAGTGTGGAGAGCCACCATTAGGTGAGCAAGGCTGACACATGCAGGCATTTTGGAGCTCTTATAAATGATACGATATGTTACTCTCTCATTTTTCATTTTTTCCCTCAAGCATCATTATTTCTGATCACTCAGATAAGCCTAGCTGCTTGGTTTGTTTGGCACATATGAAGATGACATCCTTTAGGAACTTTCTAACTTCCACTTTGCCTTATTATATTTATTTAGGATGCAGAGTCCATGTTTGGTTGTTAGGCAGAAAAATATAACTCTTTCATATTCTCCACAGCCGTGGAAGCCCAGGCCAACACTTTTGCTTGAGGGAGGGTTGCCAACACAGGTTGGATGTCTGCATGATGCAGTAGAACATTTAAATTAAAATGAATCAATTCAAAATTATGTATTTAAAGTGACACCACAATTATGGACTTGGAAGTGCATGTTATACAGAAAACCCTGATTTTATACTGTCCTGCCAGTAGCTGTCGCCAAACACCTTTTATGTCATGCTTGCTGTCACCATGTGCATCAGCCATCACCAGCAAGACATCTAAGAGGCTAACAAGTTACCACAAAGGCTGTATCAAGCTCTACAAGGGAGGGAGGGAGGGAGAGAGGAAGGGGCCTCCCACCCTCGACCTGGGGTGTGAGTGTGATGGCCAGCACTGAACAGTTTACATGCTGTGGTGTAGCATATGATGGTATACACACACACACACACTCTTTGATAGGCTAGCCAGGGTGTGAGGCAGAGTTGTAGTGCATTGTGACTGGCCATCTCCCACCAAGGAATAGGATGTTCCCATCTTCTAATGTGGAACCAGCATCAACCAAAACCATACCTCCACAGAAGTGTAAAATATTTTTATTTTGTTGGAACTTTACACCTACATCAAACCTGGTAAGAAAATTCTATCCGTGCCCGAGCTGTAAAAGATGGGTGGAAATGCTCGTACGGTACAGTATTGTACTGTACTAATATCTGTATATTATAATGATCCATTTTCTTTATGTTTGTTGGTTTGTTTGTTACCGTAACACAACAAAAATGGTGCAATGTAGCACAATTTCTGTTAGAGCAAGATACCATTAAAATGCTCTAGCTTGAAGAATTAAATAATTTCCAGTTCAATCAGGCCACTGGTTCCCAAGCTATGATTCATTTCTGGGCTTTTGACATCAAGCAGAGGCTGCTGAAGGCAACCTTTAAGCGATTAACAAAAAAACATATCCCACATCAAGCCCCCCTTCCTCCCATCATCCCCAGACATCACCTTTTGCTCCCCAAACCTCTCCTCCACAACATCCTGGAAAGAGGTGAAAACCCTTGGCTCTGACCACCACCTGATCATCATTACTACCCAAACCAGAATCACCTCAGCTGGCCACAGACACATATACACTATTATAGGAGAGCCAACTGGGAGGCCTTCACAACTGAAACAGAACAACACTTTGAAACATTAAACAGTACACCCATCACAAACTTCAGCACCACTGTGCAAACTTTCAGTACAATTGTTCAAAATGCAGACAAAAGACACACCCCTAAAGGCAATAGAAAGACACACAATTCCAACCTCTTACCAGATATTCAAGGCCTCATCAGTCAACGAGACACACTACAACACTCCCCAACACCCCATACATAAGACACCATACAACAAATACAAGCACTCAGCAGTCAAATAAACAGTAAAATAACAGAGCAGCAAACACTAAATTGGAATAATTATCTCCAAACACTTGATCACAAAACAAACACCAGCAAACTACAAAACACTAAACAGCATCACACTCGCCAGCAGTAACACTGCACAATCACATGCTGCCATCACAAAAGCAGACACCACACCCTCAAACAGACAACAAGTAAACACTTTCATCAGTCAGTTTTCACATGTCAGTCATCTAAACTCCCATCGTGACGACCGACGTGTCATATGACGCAAGAGACAGTTCTCCACTGACCCAGACTTCGCACCCTTTACTTACAACCAGACGAAGCACATCATTAGCAACCTGAAGCACTCACCTGCCTGTGGCCCACACAACAGAAGCAATATACACCTTAAACATCTTGGACCACAAGGCATACAAGCACTTAGAAACATATCAAACTACAGCTACGTACACAACATAATATCCAGCATCTGGAAGCATGGTACTATCATCACTATCCCCAAACCCAACAAAGACCCTACGTTACCTTCCTCACACTGCCCCTTCACACTCCTCTGTACCCTCTCCAAAGTCACTGAACTACTGGCATTACAATTAGTAACAACTCACATCCCCCAAGTCCCAGCACAACATGGTTTTAGGCTGCTACTCTCCACAAACACTCTTCTTACAGACCATATACTGTACAAAGAGTTTTTGATGGCATCAGTTCAGCTAGGCCACCACACGGAGCACTTGTAGTCACGCTAGACATGTAATGGGGTCTGTAAATGCCCGCATTGCCTAGAGGCAAAGCGGGGATCCTCTGTTTGGCTCAGTGGCAACCTGCGCATGTATGAAGCGCTAGGCCCTGAGATCAAATCTCAGCCAGGTCAGTGTAGTTAATTTGTTGAGTTTCATTTTGGTTATTACACTGGTTGGCAGCGGTGTGGGATGTGAGGTGAGGCTTGGAAGGAAATGTTGTTGTTGGTTAGCTGACAACGTCCTAGTCCTTACATCCCGGGGATGTCCCTAATGGTCGCCTCCGATGCTACGTTACCGTATGTTCAAAACTCACCAAATTAATCACCAAGAGGAGAAAAGAGTGATGTAATGGGGTCTATAAAAGCCTTCATTGCTTAGAAGCAAAGCGGGGCTCCT
Organism: Birgus latro; assembly: GCA_018397915.1. Lineage (NCBI taxonomy): Eukaryota > Metazoa > Arthropoda > Malacostraca > Decapoda > Coenobitidae > Birgus > Birgus latro. Next base: position 69,841 of record JAGKTI010001698.1, read on the forward strand.
CTGCTTGGCCCATTGGTAACGTGCGCACTTATGAAGCATGAGGGCCTGAGATCGAATCTCGGTCAGACCAGTAATTAATTTGTTAAGTCTCATTTTAGTTATTACAGACATTAGCAAAGTTTTTGATGCCATCCTCCACCACAACCTCACAAATAAAATATTCAACACAAACATGCACACTAACACAAAAAGATGGTTGGCAAACTATTTAGCAGGCTGCTGCACATGTAACATTTGCTGGTCAGTCAGTGAACATCAGAAACTTCACAAATGGTGTCCCTCAAGGATCTGCTTTGTCCCCTACACTCTTTAACCTATACATGCATGACTTACCTACACCCCATACACCATAAATACACATAGCTTCCTAGGCAGACAACATAACACTAACATGTACACACCAAAATGCAAACACAACTGCACACATCCTCCAACCTTACCTCAACACACTACATGAATGGTTCACCACAAATAGACTCTAAACAGCCCGAGCCAAATCTACAGTGACCCTTCTCACAAACTGGACAGCAGAGCATAGTGACATTCCACACCTCACCATAAACAACACCCCCTACCACACACACACACACACACACACACACGGAGCTGCTCCTGGATCGAGGGGAAATAATCGCAGAACTAGCAGCGAAAAGGAGATAGCCTATTGTGATTATGTGGTTGAATGCGTGAGTGGTGGTCCCGTCGGATATTAGTTTAAAAAAACGCAAGTTTCGGCCCTAAAAATACAAGACAGAGTGAAAAAGAAAGTTTCCATATGGTTGCATCATGGCGGAGAGAGACGGAAGATTGTTTACAACTGGCGAGGGGGAATTTGTGGGCTTCACCGAGCCAAATGTAGGCAAAGGAAGTGATAAGCTGCAAGAAACGAGAGTAGCAGGAGTGGAGAAAATGGCGGAGAGGAATGTCCAGGAGTTAAAAAAAGTATGGGAAGTAATTAAGCAGCTGCAGGAACGGACCATAGAGCAAGAGAGAGAGATTAAAGTCCTACAGAATAGTCTGGAAAAAGTTAACACACGTAGTGAGGAACAAGAAAAAGAAGTTACAGAATTAAAGGCGAATAACGAATCCGCATCAAATGAAATAAAACAGCTGAAGAGGGAGAATAAGAGGTTGGAAGAAGAAAGGGACAGAATAAAAAGTAAACTAGATGAATACGAATCAAAATCGAGGAGGCAAGATGAGCATATTCAGGAAATTAAGGAGCAACATAAGGGATGGAAGAAAATACAGGAGGAAGGAAATGTAAATTTGAAGGAAATCATAGAACAACAAAGTAAGGAAAAAGTGGAGAAGGAAGTGGTTAGAGTACTAAGAAGTAGAGAATCTTTGGTCAGGGATGTAGCAGACAAGAAAAAATGTGTGATAATCTCAGGAATAAAAGAAAAACGAATGACAGTAAGATCTGAAAGAGAGAGAGAGGAACTGAGCAAGGCTAAAGAAATAGTAGCAGTGGTTATGGAAGGAAACAATGAAGCCCAAGAAGAGATTGAAGAAGTGTTTAGGTTAGGAAAGTACGAGGATGGTGGGGCAAGGCCCTTGAAAGTAAAGTTTAAGTCCCAAGTAATAGTGAATGAAATCATAAGTAGAACGTGGAAATTGTCAGAGAAAGAGGGGTTTAAAAATGTTTGGATTAGGAGAGATGCAAATGAAGAGGAAAGAGCTAAATTAAAGGAGTTAGTAAAGGAAGCAAAGATAAAAAACGAACAACGAACGGAGAAAGAGAAGACAGAGTTTTATTGGAGAGTTATGGACCAGAAATTGAGAAAGTGGTACCGACGGAGGGAAGGAGAGACGAGAGAATAAAAAACGATGAAAAAAGTTTGAAAGTGGCGTACACAAACATTGATGGACTAATATCGGCAAGGTTAGAAATCAATGATTTTTTGAGGGCACACGAGCCTGATGTTATGTGCTTTGTAGAGACTAAATTGAAAGAAGATATTGATATTCATATGGGAGGTGGGAAATACAAATTATGGAGAAGAGACAGAAAAGAAAAAACGGGAGGAGGAGTGATGATAGCAGTGAAGGACAACATAAACGTAGATACTGTGGAAATTGCAGAGGGCAGGGCCGAAGCCATAAATTTGAAACTAGAAACTGGGGAGAATGGTAAGAGAGATATGGCAGTGGTATATGTTCCCCCTAAGACGAGAGCATGGAATGACGATGAATACCAGGAGATGTTGTCAGACATGGTTAGTTATCTACAGAAAGTGATCGAGAAAAGCAACAATATAATCCTAATGGGTGACTTTAATTGTAAAGAGGTGAACTGGGAGGAATGGGACTCAGGAGGCAGCGAAGATTCGTGGGGCACTAAATTGTTAAATATAGCAATGAATAATGTAATGACACAGTGGGTTAAAGAAGAGACACGATTCAGAGGTGATGACACACCAGCAAGATTAGATTTGCTACTATCCAAAGAACCTGATGTAATTGAATCATTAAATTATCTGTGTCCTATAGGAAAAAGTGATCACGTGGTCATTGAGTTCCAGATGATAATAGGGAACGTGGTGCCAAGAGATGAGCTTTATAGGCAAGGAAGATACAACTTTGGGAAAACAAACTTTGCAGAATTGAGAAAATTTTTTGAAAATGCGGACTGGAGAAAATTCAGAGAAACAAGAGAGATACAGAGGAAGTGGGATATCTTTTTAGACCTCTACAATCTGGGTGTGGAAAAATATGTGCCAAGAGTAAGTGGGAAAGAAAACGGGAAAAAGGTGTGGTTTAATAGAAGGTGTATAATAGCGAAAAAAGAGAGGGACATGGCATGGAACAAATGGAAAAAGAGAAGTAATATCAGGAAAAAGGAAGAATATAAAAGAACTAGAAATGAATATACAAGAATACGTAGAGAGGAAGAAAGGAACTTTGAAAAAGGTATAATTGACAAATGTAAGGATGAACCCAAATTGTTTTATAGATTTGTTAATGGCAAATTGAAGCAAAGGGAAGGAATCACCAAACTGAAAGTAGAAGGAGAGGTCTACAAGGATGCAGTAATGCAAGCTGAAGTAATGAACAAATGTTTCCAGTCGGTTTTCACTAAGGAAAGGGAGTTTGTGGAAGGAGAGGGAATGATAAGAAATGTAGTGATAAAAGATATAAAAGTGGAAGTGCAGGAAGTGTATAAATTACTGGAAGCTCAAGATGTAAGGAAGGCCCCAGGACCGGATGGAATCTCTAATTGGGTACTGAAGGAATGCAGAGAACAACTGGCGGATAAGATTCACAATTTAATTGTGTGCTCCTTGGAAGAGGGGAAAGTGCCTCGGGAATGGAAGAGGGCAAATGTGGTGCCAATCTATAAGGGAGGAAACAAGGAAGAACCCCTGAATTATAGACCAGTGTCCCTAACCAGTATGGTTGCGAAATTGTGTGAGAGAATCCTGAAAGATAGATGGATAAAATATCTGGAAGAGATGAATATTTTGACTGAAAGTCAGTTTGGATTCAGAAGTGGAATGTCATGTGTTTCCAACTTGTTGAGCTTCTACTCAAGGGCGATTGACGTGCTACAGGAGAGAGACGGTTGGGTGGATTGTGTGTACTTAGATCTGGAGAAGGCCTTCGACAAAGTACCCCACAAGAGACTATTATGGAAATTAGAGCATATAGGAGGACTTAAGGGAAGCCTCCTGGAATGGATGAGAGACTTTCTGAGTGACAGACAAATGAGGACAGTAATAAAGGACAGGACATCTGGATGGAGGGAAGTAACAAGTGGTGTCCCACAGGGCTCGGTGTTGGCACCAGTAATGTTCTTGATTTATGTAAATGATATGGTAGATGGAGTGAACAGCTACGCAAGCCTGTTTGCTGATGATGCAAAGATCTTGAGAAAGGTAGAGGTTGAAGAGGACTGTAAAATGCTACAGGAGGATCTGGATAGGATATATGATTGGAGCCGGATGTGGGAAATGAAATTCAACGCAAAAAAATGTAAAATATTGGAAATGGGTAAAAGTACCAAGAGGCCATCATTGAATTATTTGATGGGTAATGAACCAATTAGAAAAGCGAGAGAAGAGAAAGATTTGGGAGTGCTGGTCCAGGATAGTTTGTCACCTGAAAAGCACATAAATAAGATAGTGAGAGAGACATATAAACTCTTGACCAATATAAGAGTGGCATTTCATTACATGGATGAGGAGATGATGAAAAAATTGATAGTGGCCATGATCCGGCCCAGGTTAGAATATGCAGCAGTAGTGTGGTGCCCACACAAAAAGAAAGATATAACCAAGATTGAGAGAATACAAAGAACAGCAACCAAGATGGTCCCTAGTCTGGCAGATTTGCCATACAGGGAGAGGCTGGAAAGGCTGGATCTGCCCTCCTTAGAGGAAAGGAGAAAGAGGGGTGACATGATTGCAGTGTTCAGGACTATGATAGGAGTAGATAAAATTGACAGAGAAAATCTGTTTGTGTGGGATGAGAGAGCAACAAGAGGACACGGAATGAAACTAAAGAAGCCAAGCTGCTCAAAGGACATCAAGAAATTTAGTTTTCCGTATAGATGTATAGACCTGTGGAATAGCCTGGACAAAGAGATCGTCCGGTCTAAAAACTTAAATGAGTTTAAGGCAAAATTTGACTTATTGAGAAACAGAGACGGGACCCCACGAGCGTAGCTCATTTCCTGTATATCACAATTAGGTAAATACAATTAGGTAAATACACACACACACACGCGCACACACACACACACACACACACACACACACACACACACACACACACAGCGGTCGCCGAGGGAGACAGACGTCTTCCTGGATTGCAGGGAAATAATCGCTGAATCACCGGCGAAAGAAGACCAGCCTATTGTGATTATGTGAATGAGTGCGTGATTGGTGGTCCCATCGGACATTAGTTAAAAAAAAAAACGCAGGTTTCAGGATAAAGAGGTCAAGATACAGTGGAATAGAAAAGTTTCCATATGGTTGTATCATGGCGGAAAGCGACGACAGTTTGTTTACATCTAGCGAAAGGGAATTCGTGGGCTTTTCCGACGAAGATGCGGGAAATGGAAGTACCAAACTGAATCAAACGAGTAGCAGGAGTAGAGAAAATGGTGGAGAGAAATGTCCAGGAATTATAAAAGGTATGGGTAGTAAGTAAGACCTCACTATAACGGACTAATTGGGGCCTTAACCATTCCGAAAAATGTGAAATTCCGATAAAAGCGACATTTGGACTTTCCCCTGCTAATCCAGACTTTTTCCAATATATCAGACATTAGTCCAGATTGCACCACTGGTTTTTAAACTGTTTTCACTACCATTGCAGTACTGTACTATGTTATACCTTCACTACATTAATCGAATGGTATAATAATACTGTACTGTACTGTACACTGATAAACATGTCTTTTATTTACCTTATTGTGGTGAACATAGCTGAAGTGGTCAGGCAGTCCAGACTGCTTCTGGCTTTATCAGACTTTTTCCAATATATAGGAATTTAGTCCGGTAGCTCCTCGAGTCCGGTAAAAGCGAATTCCTGTCTACTGAAGTCCGTTATATCGAGGTTTTACTGTAATTAGAGAGTTGCAGGAGCAGACCTTTGAACAGGAGAGAAAGAGATCAAAGTCGTACAGAATATGCTGGAAGAAGTTTGCGCATGCAGTGCGGAACAAGAAAGAGAAGTCACAGAATTAAAAGTGAGTTATGAATCTGCCACAAATGAAATAAAACAGCTCAAGAGGGAAAACAAGAGGTTGGAAGAGGAAAGGGACAGATGGAAAAGCAAATTAGATGAGTATGAATCAAAATCAAAGATGCAAGATGAACATATTAAGGAAATCAAGGAGCAACATAAGGAGTAGAAGAAAATTCAGTAGGAAGGGAATGTAAATTTGAAAGAGATTATAGAACAATAAAGCAAGGAAAAGGTGGAGAAGGCAGTGGTTATGGTACTGAAAAGTAGAGAATCTTTAGTCAGGGATGTAGCAGATACGAAAAAATGTGTAATCTTTAGTCAGGGATGTAGCAGTTAAGAAAAAATGTGTAATAATTTCTGGGCTAAAAGAAAAGCGTATGACAATAAGATATGAAAGAGAAAGAGAAGAATTAAACAAAAGTTAAAGAAATAATATCAGTAGTCATGGAGGGTAACAACGAAGCCCAAGAAGAGATTCAAGAAGTGTTTAGGTTAGGTAAGTACAAGGAAGGAGGGGCGAGGCCATTGAAAGTGAAGTTTAAGTCCCAGGTAATAGTAAATGAAATCATGAATAGGACATGGAAATTAGCAGACAAAGAGGGGTTCGAAAATGTTTGGATAAGGAGAGATGCAAATGAGGAAGAAAGAGCTAAAATAAAGGAGTTAGTAAAAGAAGCTAAGGCAAAAAACCAACAGAGAATGGAGGAGAAGACAGTGTTTTATTGGAGAGTTATGGACCAGAAATTGAGGAAGCAGTACTGACAGAGAGGAGGAGAGAAGAGGGTATGAGTAATAATGAAAAAAGTTTGAAAGTGGCGTACACTAATGTTGATGGATTAATATCGGAAATATTAGAAATCAGCGATTTCTTGAGGGTACATGAACCTGATGTTATGTGCTTTGTAGAGACTAAGCTAAGTGAGAATACTGATATCCATAAGGGAGGTGGCAAATACAAATTGTGGAGAAGAGACAGAAAAGATAAAATGGGAGGAGGAGTGATGATAGTAGTGAAGAACAACTTAAGAGTAGATACTGTGAAAATGGGAGAGGGTAGGGCTGAAGCGATAAATATGAAATTAGAAACTGGAGAGAACTGTAAGAGAGATATAGCAGTAGTATATGTTCCACCTAAGACAAGAGCATGGATTGATGATGAATACCAGATGTTGGCAGACATGGTTAGTTATCTATAGAAAGTGATCGAGAAAAGCAACAATATAATTCTAATGAGTGATTTTAATTGTAAAGAGGTGAACTGGGTAAAGAGGTGAACTGGGAGGGATGAGACTCAGGAGGCGGCGAAGATTCGTGGGTCTCTATATTGTTAAATATAGCAATGAATAATGTAATGACGCAGTGGGTCAAAGAAGAGACACGATTCCGAGGTGTTGACACACCAGCAAGATTAGATTTACTGCTAACCAAAGAACCTGATGTAACTGAATCTTTGATTTATCTGTGTCCTATGGGAAAAAGTGATCACGTGGTCATTGAGTTTCAGATGATAATAGGGAATGTGGTGCCAAGAGACGAGCTTTAGAGGCAGGGAAGATACAACTTTGGGAAAGCAGACTTTACAGAATTAAGAACAATTTTTCAAAATGCAGATTGGAGAAAATTGAGAGATACAAGAGAGATTCAGAGGAAGTGGGATATCTTTCTAGACCTCAATAATTCAGGAGTGGAAAAATATGTTCCAAGAGTAAGTGGGAAAAAAAACAGGAAAAAGGAGTGGTTTAATAGATGGTGTATGATAGCAAAAAAAGAAAGGGACATGGCATGGAACAAATGGAGAAAGAGAGGTAGTAACAGAACAAAGGAAGAATATAAAAGAACTAGAAATGAATATACAAGAATTCGTAGAGAAGAAGAAAGGAACTTTGAAAAAGGTATAATCGACAAATGTAAGGATGAACACAAATTATTTTATAGATTTGTTAATGGCAAATTGAAACAAAAGGAAGGAATCACCAAACTGAAAGTAGAAGGAGAGGTCTATAAAGATGCGGCAGTGCAAGCTGAAATAATGAACAAACGTTTCCATTCGGTTTTTACTAATGAAGGGGAGTTTGTGGAGGGGGAAGGAGTGACTAGGACTGTAGTGATAAAAGATATAGAAGTGGAAGTGCAGGAAGTGTACAAATTACTGGAAACTCAAGATGTAAGGAAAGTCCCAGGACCGGATGGAATTTCAAATTGGGTACTGAAGGAATGCAGAGAACAACTGGCGGATAAGATTCACAGTTTAATTGTGTGTTCGCTGGAAGAAGCGAAAGTGCTTCGGGAATGGAAGAGAGCAAATGTGGTACCAATTTACAAGGGAGGAAACAAGGAAGAACCCCTGGACTATAGACCAGTGCCCCTAACCAGCATGGTTGCAAAATTGTGCAAAATGATTCTGAAAGATAGATGGATAAAATATCTGGAAGAGATGAATATTTTGACTGAAAGTCAATTTGGATTCAGAAGTGGAAGGTCATGTGTTTCCAACTTGTTGAGCTTTTACTCAAGAGCGATTGAAGTGCTACAGGAGAGAGACGATTGGGTGGATTGTGTGTACAGTAATCCCTCCAATATCTGTTGTAATAGAGCCAAAGGCATGTCCGAATATTGGTTTTGTCCGGATATTGGTCCTGAAGCTCCAGCACTGGTTTTTCATGACCCTAACCTAACCTAACCTAAATCAGAAAACTACCTTCCTACCTCCCTACTGGACATGTATAGCACTTATTTAGGTCCCTTTTCACATAAATAATGCACACATAGCATGAATTTATTGAATTTTAACCAAAAAATTATGATTTAGAGGTGAGTGAGTCATAGGAGCTCAGAACTTGCCAGCATATTATAAGTAAGTAACGGACATGGAAATCATCTTTTCTCACATTTTATGCACTAAATTATTGGATACAAAGCATCAGATACAGTAAATGATGTTAACTGCTACCAGAAAAATGGTTAGGTTAGGTTAGGTTTGGTTAGGTTAGGTTAGGTTAAGTTATGACCAGACATGAAATTCACTGCTTAAACCTTTTTCATAGCTGGTGCACTTAATAACCATGCATGAAAGAATTAAATTAAAACCAGGTTAGGACCGGACATGAAATTCACTGCTTCAACCTTTTTTCTAGCTGTTTTACTTAAGAACCATGCATGGAAAAATTAAATAGCAAGCAGGAAATTATGATTAACATTTAGGGTAATTTTTTAACACATGTACAACATGATGAAAACAGGTTAGGCATGAAAATATTTATGGTAACCATAGGTTAGGTTAGGTTAGGAC